>CATIWJ010204257.1:0-23006 GCA_949640765.1 Croton laevigatus | reverse complement strand
ATGCTTACAAGGTTTCGATGGCGCACATTCTGTAAGACTTTGCATTCAGCCATAAAACTCTTGGAGGCACCTTGTTGTTGAAGATTGAGTACTTTCACAGCAATGGATGCTCCATTCTCCTCAAGATTTCCTTTATAGACTGTGCCAAAGCTTCCAACACCAAGTAAGTTCTCAGAAGAAAACCCATGTGTTGCCTTTAGGATCATGTCATATGAAACCTTCCGAAATGTTTTTAATAACATGCCGCTTGCAGGTCTCCCTCTTCCCGTCTTCTTCTTAAATTTGCAATATAGGCAGATCAATGAGATGGTCAAACAAAACATGATGGATATTGCAATTGTAAGAATTATGACAACACGCCGCACTCTGCTCTTTGCCTTTTCAGTTATGCATCTTGGCAACTTAAGTTCCAATATGCCTCCACATAGTCTATCGTTACCTTGAACAAATATTGCACTGGCATTGGCAAAAACACCTTTTACTGGAACTTCTCCCTCAAAATTATTATAAGATAAATCCAGATATTCTAGTGAAAATTTCTCTAGATATTTGGGAATTTCGCCAGAAAAATTATTTCGAGACAGGTCCAAGTTTTGAAGTCCTGTCAATGAAGCAAAAGATGAAGGTAATTTACCTTGAAATTTATTACCACTCAAGTAGAGGGACACAAGGCTCTGGCAGCGACCGAGTTCGTTTGGAATCACACCGGACAAGTTGCTCTCGAAAGCATAAAAATTATTCAAATGAAATAAATTGCCAATTTCTAAAGGGAGTGATCCTTCAAACTTGTTTAGAGCTAAATCCATTTCAAATAACATGGTAGGGACGGAGAAAAGTTGTTTAGGAATCGAACCAACCAAGTTGCTTTGGTAAAGATTTAGGAAAAGCAGGTTTGGCCAATTCACATTAGAAGGGATTGTACTATGGAAATTATTACCTCCTAGTTGAAGACTAGTCAAAGAAGACAGGTTGGCTATGGATGATGGAAGGGGTCCGGATAATTGATTACGGTCAAGATATATGAGTTGTATTTTCCCAAGGTTACCAATTTCTTCGGGTATAGCACCTGTAATTTGGTTAACACTAAGACTGATTAAATTTATGCTAGCAAGAGTAAACATCCATTGAGGAAGGTCTCCATATATTTGATTGAACCCAATTGATAGAACTTGAAGAGATGAAGAAGTTGCATTAGATTTCAATTTAGGCAAAACTCCCTTCAGCCTATTCTTACGCAAAACCAGTTTTGTTAAATGGCTACAGTTGAGCAAAGAATCAAAAAATTTCAAATCATCACCTTCTTCGGTTCCAAGATTATTTTCGTTCAGGAGAAGTTGACCAAGTTTATACAAGTCTCCGAAGTGAACATTTACTTTTCCAGTGAATCCATTTTGTCCGAAATCAACCAAATCAAGTTCGGTGGCATTTGATAAGGAAATTGGAATTGGACCACTAAAATTGTTTCCCCATATTTGTATTCCCTGAAGTTGTGGAAGAAGAATGCCAATATTTGATAGAAGACTTCCCTGAAATTGATTCTGAGCTAACGAAAACTTAGAGAGGGATGACATATTATAAAAGGATGAAGGAATTGTACCGGAGAGATTATTGGTACCAACATAAAACTGTGATAGGTGCCTGAGTTGGCCAAGAGTATCAGGAAGAGATCCAATCAACAAATTTCCTGTTGCGGAAAATTTTTCCAATGAAGTAAGGTTTCCAATAGGTGGAATGGGTCCATTCAAGTAATTAAAGTTAGCTGAAAGTGCAGAAAGCTTAAACAGTGTGGAAAGCTGAAGCGGAATATTTCCTGTTAATTTGTTTCTTGATAACCCAAGGACCAGAAGATTGGAGCAATTGGACAAGGTAGGTGGGATTTTCCCTTCAAAGGAGTTGTTGAATAGGTTAAGAACTTGTAGCCTGATCAAATTGCCTAGTTCACCTGGGATTTCATCTTGCAGAGTGTTGTTTGAAAGGATGATCTGCCTGAGGAAACTCATGTTTCCTATGTAAGGAGACAAAGAACCCACTAAACCTTTAGACTGAAGATCAAGAACGGTCACCCTTCTGTGTTTGCGGCCGCATGTGATTCCGTCCCAATCGCAGAAATGGACGGAGTGATTCCATGAGCTGGTCAGATTTTGAGGGTCATACACGATATCGGATTTCAATGCCATCAAGGCAAGATAATCTGTTTGATTCTCTCCAACGGACACAGTATGGAGGCTTGGAAGCAGCACAAGGAGGCAGAAGAGCATGAACTTCAAAGAAAAGGAAACAAACATTGCTGAAACTGAAACTCGTCATCTCAGAACATAGTCAAATGCTTAATTGGCTGGGAACTTTTTTATTGGAATATGAATAATTATAGGGCGGCACGCTTAGCAGTTAAAACAAGTAATATTAATTTGAATTATTTAGAAAAAAATGATAAATGACTACATTAAATATTTGGTAAAAAAAAAAAGACTTCATTAAATATGTTAAATTCTTGGAATATTATATCCTAATAATTGAAAAACTCTTGCCGATTGCTCGCGTGGATAAAAATATAATTCAAAAAGAATAATTAAATAGTTTGAAATTTATAAAAATCACAAAAAATGTATAGTAATACAAATAGCACAAATAATTAATACTACCTCTAATTTTTTCATTTCTTTACACCCTAAAAATACAAATACCAATACAACTCTACTTTTCACTAATACCAATACAAAATAATAATAAACAATTATCAACTATTTACAATACTTACTTTTTCACCAATACCAATACAGAAATAATAATAAACAATTAAACCTACTTACCAAAAAAAAAAACGTAAACAATTGAAAAAATTTGTCAAAAATGGAAACTTAAAGAATTGAAAAAATTGGAGGTAGTATTATTCTATTTTATTGATTCATGATAAATGTAATAAATCAGATCAACTTAGTAGAAGGATGGAGGAAGCATGAATGTATTAGTCAGACAGTTGAATTGTATTCAATGATGAGTTGGCAACTGTAGTCATGTCATAACGTGTGGGGTCCCCATCTCTTCATTATGGATTGTGGGCCTTTATGTCGCTGCATTGTCAAATTTTAAAATGCTCCTTTTTAGAATTTTATTTTATTATTTTAGTAATGCCAAATTCATATATGCCACTATTTTAAAAATTAAGTAATTCCTCGTTAAAAAAAAAGAAGTAATTGTTTATTAGAAAATAATGTCCAGTAATAATCTCGATTAATTTTATTTCACACTAATTTTTCTTTAAAACAAAATTATATTTGTTCACACAAAATTTATAACGTTTTCTAAATATTTATTACAAACAGATAAAAAAACTAGTATTCATAGGACTAAGTATTATTTAAAATACTAAGTTTTGTTAAATGCACTCGAAAAAGAAAAATCGAAACAAGAGGGACATATATGTTCATCTTGCACGATTAGATTATGCAACATCTATTTTATTATAAATCATTAATCCTTATCAAATGTAAGTTACAATATATTTTTTTTAATTTTTTAAGCTAGCTAATGTAAGTTACACTTTGAACACTAATATAGAATGCATGTCTAATTTAATTCTAAAAGAGTAAAGTTTTCAGTGCATGCAAAAGTATATGGGAGAAAAATAAAAAAGTTGGGTATGGGTAGTACGTAAAGTTCGTGGAGAAGTGCCAAAAAAAACTTTGCTTTCTACGACTTTTGATCTCACTATTTCTTTGTTTTTTGAATAAAGAGTAATTATTATAATTATGATAGAAAACGAAAGGCATAAGATATGATTACAAGTAGCATTTTAAATGCAAGATCATCAAAAACCAATTATTTTCATCTAGTTAACGTGCACTACAATTATTACATCTAATCATACATTTTTACTCTTCTAATCCTGCATCTCTAACTTTACGGCTTCAATATATATATATATTTGATAAATGCATATATTTGAATTTCTTATTCTTTAAATTAAAATTTTTATAAGCATGTTTGAGTTGATACAACAATTGGTCTAACAATTTCACATATACTTTGCAAAATAAATTTATAGCAAAATATTTATAAATACCTATCAAACTATTAAATTTTTATCCCTTTTTAGATAATTTGTGCTCACTCTATTCAATTTAAATAGAGAAAAGAAAAAAAAAAGTTATTTTTAAATGCAACCTAATGAACTGTCTTTAATAACCTAATATAAAAGTAAATGAAAAATTCAATTTGATTTTGTAATTTATGATTGATGTATTGTTATCAAATTTTATTAAGAATATTATAATAATTTTATTTTTTTATATTTTCTTAAATGGAAAATTTTCTATTTAAATTGGAAAATTTTCTTTTAAAAAATTGACCGAAATGAGTATTTTTTAATATTATCATAGATATTCTTGTTTAATCCTTTTATACAAAGAGTAGAAAAGTTTTTTTTCCATGATCGCAAATGCTCTAAAATGACTCAATGTTTTCTCAATATCAAACATGGTTTCACATATTTTATTTCTATATAGAAAACAATGTGGGGATGAAAATTACTTTGGACCAATAAATATTTTTTTTTATAGGTTTTTTTCCCACCATAGTTTTTGGTTATCAAATTAAGGATAATTTGTGGAATATGTAAAACATGCTTTGAATTCTTTTAGCTGAGTTTCGGTCCAACTCAATATTTTTATTTAAATTAGAACTTAGAGTAAGTCGTACTAATTCATCAATGTCCTGTGATAAATTGTTTAAGAATTTTCAAATTTTACCTAATTTTCTACAAATCAAATGTATAATATTTCTCTAATTGTCCTTAAAAATAAATGATTAATCTTAGCTTGTATTTATAATAAATAATTAATCTTAGGGTGTTTGTGATGGCATGTGTTTATTGACTTTTGTCTAATAAGCAACTTATTTTTCATTTAATCTATTAATTAAAACAACATAATTTTGGTAAGGGATCAAAATAGAATTTGACCCCTTCAACCTCCAAGTCAAGCACTTGTTTGGTAATTTATCAAATAAAAACCGACTTTTCATTTGACACCGATCAAAGTGAAAAAAAAAAATATATATAAAAATGAAGTACTAGTTGAGAATAATTTAAATATAATTTTATATTTTTAGTCCGACCAATGAAGCATCATGAAAATTGAGTTTGAAATTTTTAGAAAAAAGTATCTGAAAGTAATAGTTTCGTTGTAGCTTTTCCGGCCGACAAACGAAAAATAGTGTCAAAATGTTTGTTGCTGCTTGATCTTTCCAAATCTGGACTCCAACTGAACATCCAACAACCATAGATTTTGGAATCGGAGTAATTATATAGTGAAACAATGACGGCACGTCAGACGTGCCGTAACCAACCAATAGAATTAAAGCACTTGGCTTTAATTTTAATTATTTAAAAAAAAATTAATAACTGTATTAAATACGGCATTAATTATTCATATGTAATTGAAATTAATGCCACATGTTTTAATTTTACTTGTTGATTACGGCACGTCAACGGATGGTGTGCCGTCACATTTTCATTATATAATTTTTCTCGGGATCGAGAAAAAAAATGGAAACGATGGCAAATGGGAGAAGTAGGAATTTGAAAAATGTTTAGAGGCCATATTGAAATTAAAAGTTAACCCACAGTGTTTATGATAAGCTTATCATAAGATGCAATCCCAGCATTTCCAAAATTTATAAGAAGCAGCTTATTTTTCGTAAAAAGGTCACATGGGTACCCACTTTAAACTCCTGTAAACGGCACTGTTTTGGTGCTGATGCACTACATGATTTCATTCTGTACCAAATTCTGAACAGCTTACTACAATTTATTATTTTTTTATTACAGCGTAAAATAAAAATGGTCAAAATCCCAAATCCTGCATCTCATCTCTTTCGTCTATCATTTTGTTTCTCAAAAATGTTTATTCTTCTTCTTCAGATCCTCATCTCATTACTACTCATTTATCTACTCAAACTAACATACTCCCTCTTATGGGTCCCACTAAAGATCCAAGCCCTTTTCAAAAAGCAAGGCATCTCGGGCCCTAAGTACCGTCCGATTGTCGGAAATTCGGCGGAAATCCGCCGTATGTACGCGGAGGCACAGTCACAATCCAAGTCAACTTCCTCCTCTATTAATCATGATGTGGTTCACCGGGTGATTCCATATCTATATCACTGGTCTCGGATGTATGGGAAAACGTTCCTCTTCTGGTTCGGGTCAAAGCCCAGGTTGGCTATATCTAATCCGGATGTGATAAAAGAGGTTTTGATGAAAACGGGGAATGGGGTTTTTGAGAGGATTCCGCACAACCCGCAGGCTAAATTGCTGTTTGGTGAAGGGCTTCTTGGGCTTGATGGTGAGAAATGGGCCCTTCATAGACGGATCGCGAACCAGGCTTTTATTATGGAGCGGGTTAAGGTATGGATTTACTGACTCGATCCAATTTTGAATAATGTAATTATTTATTATGCCGTGAAATTTCTATAGTAGTAAATAATCTATATTTTCAAATATTAAGAAAATAACATATTTTAAAATTTAAATTCAATAGTAGCTTTATTAACTACTTTACCTGCACATTAAACAAATAAAGAAAATTGAAGGAAACCATTCACGTTCTAAATGAAAATAGAAGAAACAACAACACACCTCAATAGAGAGCGGCTTCCGATTTTCAATTCAAATTCGAAACCACACTAAGAATTATATAACAAATCCAATTTTCAGTCAAATTTGATTTTTATTATAGAATAAGAAATCAAGTTCAAAAGAAGAAGAAATCTTGCTGAGATAAAATGTGATAATAGGAAGAGGAAGGAGAAGGAGAAGAAGAAGAAGTATTGGTATATATAATATATATACCTTACATATGCACTCGTATATGAGCCGAAATAGAGAGAATTTAATGGTGTCTAGGGTTTTAGGGAAGAACAAGATGAGATATATATACCGGTATATGAGTCATATATACATATACATGTATATATATAACTCATATACCAGTATATATGATACCAGTACATCTCCTCTTCTTCTTTCCTAAAACCTTAGCTACTATGAACAACTCTTTCCTCTAAATATTAGTATATATACCCCCATATATACTGTATATATACTTATATATACACCATATATATACTGGTATATGGTATATACAACCCATATATTGGTATATATGGCTCATCTTCTTCATCTCCAAAATATATATCTGTACATCTACTCTTTTTCTTCCCCAAAATTCTAGCCGCCATTGATTCTTTCCTCCAAATAGGGCTGTAAACGAGCCGAGCCGAACATTGGCATGTTCGAGCTCGGCTCGATAATTTTTAAGCTGCTCGAGCTCAGCTCGTGAACTCGGGCTCGAAAGCTCGTTAAGGGCTGTTTGCGAGCCTGTTTGCGAGCTCGAGCTCGTTCACGAGCCTATTCGAGCTGTTCGCGACCCTTTCGAGCTCGTTCGCGAGCCTATTCATGAGCTCAAGCTCGTTTACATATAAACGATACAGCTCGCGAACATGTTCGTTTGTTCGCGAGCATGTTCGAGCTTGGCTCGTTTATTACACGAGCTTGATTATAGAGTTCGAGCTCGGCTCGTTTAGCTGACGAACGAACTCGAACGAGCATTTAACGAGCCGAACACCGAGCCGTTCACGAATAACTTGGTTCATTTACAGCCCTACCTCTAAATATCAGTATATATACCTTATATATACCATATATATATATACACCAGTACATCTCCTCTTCATCTTCCTCAAAACCCTAGCCGCCACTATCGATTCTCCATCCTCCAAAGAACAATATATATACTCCATATATACCCCATACTAATATATATGGCTAATCCGAACAAAAAACAACACATTCCAAATAAAAACCATCACAAACATCTTTTTTATACACAAAATCTAAAAGGAAATCGAAAGAAAAATGAAAATTCAAACAAAAATTAAAAAAAGGAAGAAAGAAGAAGAAGAAGATAAAGAAAGAGAGAGGTTGATCTTAAAGAAGAAGAAGAAGAAGACGCGAAGCTAATCACAGAATTAAATTGTTTCCGTGAGTTAACGCGCTGCTATCACACAAATGGAAAAAACTATCATTAACGTGAGTTAGTGAGAAAATGTATTAAGGAAAATGGTAAACTAGTCAGATTACCTAAAAATATGTTATTTACTCTATTTATCAAAATATATGCCATTTACTTTTCAAAACTTTGAAAATGTGCTAATCCTTTACATTTCCTTTATTGATCGGTTAGGTTAATAAAAAATGGGAAAATTCTAAAATTATAGTAGATAAAAATAATCCGATTCAACTAACCTAAATAGTTGAATAAGAAATTGAATTAAGCTAATTTGATTTGCTTCAGTTTAACCATTCAATGAACATAAAAAAATTGGAATATGGCTGTAGATACTACATGCATCCTACTTAAAAGTTAATTCAAAATTGGAATAAAAAAATAAACAAGTCTAGAATTCGAGCCAATTCAATAAATAAGTCAAGTTTGAGTTTAGTAAAAAAAATTTAATTTCGACCCGAAAACTAGGTTCGGTTTGGCTTGATTACATCTTGATCTTATTGTCAATTGCTGCGTAGACACGTTTAGCTGTTTGGATAACTATTAACTGTGTTAACCAGTTATTTATAAAATGCTAAAAAGTTAGGAGTTTAACCTTTTATAAACAGTTTTAATTTTCCATAAAAACTACGGAGAATATGTAAATCCGGTTCCCTTTTTTTTATATATTTTTAAAAAATGGACATGCAACAGAATTGAAAAAAAAAACCGGTCTCATTAAATTTTGAAAGCATTTTCGGTTATTTTATTAAAAAAAGAAAAAAGGTCACTATAGAGTAGTTGTACAAAACCTGTACAATAGTTTTACAACACTTATACAATAGTGGTATAATAACTGTACAATAATTCTGAATTGTTTTTTATGCTTGTACAAAAGTTGTATAACAATTTTTAAAAAGTATATAATAGTTATATGTTTCTTTTTTTCATTTGTCATTTTTTATTAAATAAATTAATCAAATGTCTTTTTTTGTAAAATAAATTAATCAAGTGTCCTTTTTATTTTGAATTACTATTTTTGACATTTTTTGGATAATGAGTCTCTTTTCCTAATTATTCTAAGTTGAGGCCGTTTCTCTAAAGTCCAAAAACTGCTCCAGCAAACGCTTAAAAAAAAGCTTTGTTTGTTGTTGAACACAACCTTAGAATGCACTAATGTGAATTATGGATTGAAATAAACTAGTCTTGATTTCAAGAAAAAGGTTATAGCGGCTTCAAATTTAATAGCAAACCTATCAATTGATATTGTAAAGAACAAAAAATGAATATCAGGTACTGGAAATTAGTTTCAAGATGGACCAAAATTGTTTTGACAGGGATGGGTTCCAGAAATCTTGGAGAGCACCATGAAGATGGTAAGAAAATGGGAACAAATAAGAGGAGAAAGAGATGAATTTGAAGTGGAAGTGAATAAGCAACTCCATGAACTCTCTGCAGATATTATATCAAGAACAGCTTTCGGAAGCAGTTTCGAAGAAGGGAAACGAATATTTTCATTACAAGAACAGCAAACGGTTCTTTTCTCTCAAGCTGTCAGGAATGTGTACATTCCTGGCTTCAGGTGATCTTCTGTTCCTTGCTTTTCAAGGGTTAACCCTTCTTCAGGTGAATTTTTAAATTAATGCTTGGTATTATTCTTCCAGGTTTTTGCCTACCAAGAAGAACATACAAAGAAGGAATTTAGACAATGAAACTCGTGAATCTATAAGGACATTGATTAAGAATAATAGCAGTACTAGTCAAAATTCAAGGAATCTTCTTAGTTTGCTTATGACCCCGTACAAAAATAACCAAAATGAGAATGAAGAGAAGTTGACAGAAGAGGAAATCATTGACGAGTGCAAGACTTTCTACTTTGCTGGAAAAGAAACTACAGCAAATCTTCTGACTTGGGCACTTGTCCTTTTAGCGACACATCAAGAATGGCAAGACAAAGCGCGACAAGAAGTGTTTCAGATCTGTGTAGGGGATGAACTTCTTGGAGCAGAACATTTAAATAACCTGAAGATTGTAAGCTGAACCCATTAATTAGTTATGCATTTTTAAATTTCTTTTATCTTCATAAAGTCTGATAATTTATTGGCATATTTCTAATAGGTGAATCTGATAATCAACGAAGTGCTTAGACTCTACACTCCAGCAGTGTTTGTTACGCGGCAAGTAACAAAGAATGTTAAATTAGGAAGACTTGATATCCCTGCAGGAACACAACTATATTTTCCGCTTACAGCTATCCACCATGATACTGAAATATGGGGAGAAGACGCTAATGAATTCAATCCTTCACGGTTCAATGAAGTGAAAAGGCATTTGGCTTCGTTCTTCCCGTTTAGTATAGGCCCCAGAATTTGTGTTGGGCAAAATCTAGCTCTTGTTGAAGCAAAAATTGTTCTAGCTACTATTATCAGACATTTCTCTTTTGTACTGTCACCTACATATGTTCATGCTCCTATGCTGTTTGTAACCATGATGCCTCAGTATGGTGCTCAGATCATCTTCAGAAGAATTTAGAGTTGAGATTTTAGTTTGTGATCTTATATGGTTTGGTTAGTTTGGTCTGTAAAAGTTGTGTGTAATACATGAATTATGTATGATAAATAAGAATGTTTTAGTTTTCATATTTTGTCTATTGGACACTTGCCAACAGAATTAGTCGGGTCCAAGACTTAATCTAATACCAAGTGAATTTGGGACTACAAAACATGCAGAGAGTTGGATCCCCAATGCTCAAAAAATAAAAAATAATGGACCTTTAAAATATTAGTTAAAAAATTTATACTAATAATAATAAATAAATAACTTTGTGTAAAAAAAAAAACCTGCAAAATGCATGCATTCTCCGCTAGATGACCTTGTTGTGTGCTTGTTACATGATACAGTTGAGGTGACGCACTCATTAGCTTCCTTTTTTCTCTTGGGAAAAAAAAAAAAAAGCTTCCTTTTTTCTTTTTGAGAAATCATTAGCCTCTTTCAGTTAGCTTTTCTTGGAAAAAAAATAATTCCATATGGAAGAAAAAATAAAGTTGCAACATATATTGTATCGGGAATATCAGTACGTAAAGAAACCATGTAGTTGCATGCCGTCCAGTGATTGGTTAGCTGGGTTTAATTTATGAATAATAAATTATACGGAAATTCTATTCCTCTCGAGAGGCAATTTTTTTTTTCCCCGGACTTGAGAGGTAAATTGTTTGTATTCCGCCCAAATCAGTTTCAGTGATCAATAATTTACAGAAATCGGCTTTGTATTATGAGTTAAATATAAAATAATCGGGAATATTAAATTTGTATTTAGATCAAAATTATAATGCAGGATGATATTCAGAATACACGAGCAACCATGAAAATGGGAAAAAAAAAATAAAGAAAAAAACAAAAAAAAGCCAAATTCTCGCATCTCTCGAACGAGAGATGTAATCATTAATTTTCAACCCCCCATTTGAATATTCCGTTCATTGTATATCATTTCACTGTAAACAGCCAACTTGCAACTGAAAAAGAACCAGCAGAGTTCTTGGAAATCGTTAACTCAGACCCAGTTGCAATCTTCTTCAATGATGGTATTTTCATTATAATTTTCCACATAATCCAAGTTGCTGTTCATCCCTCTACATAAATAGCTGAAAATTTACTTTTCCTGTGCATCGATTCGTGTCTTCTTCATTCTCTAAGCGAGCTAATCATGTTTTCTGCAACTGCATTCTTTTTTTCCTTGTTCATTCTTCTCCCCCTCTTGAAATTTGCTCATTCTGTATTATGGGTTCCGTTTAAAATCCAAACCCAGTTTCGGAAACAAGGAATATCAGGCCCAGGTTACCGGCCGATGGTCGGAAACTTGGTCGAGATGTTTTTCTTGACGGCTGTGGCTAAGTCTATACGGGTTGCGTTAGAGCACAATATCCTTTTCCGGGTTTCTCCATTTTATGATCAATGGTCAGTCGATTATGGAGAGACATTGTTGTATTGGTTTGGGACAAAACCCAGATTGGCAATTGCTGATTCAGGGTTGATTAAGGAGATTCTTATGAATACAAATGGCTTATTTGAGAAACCTTCTTTTAATTCCTTGTCTAAGCAGTTTTTAGGAGATGGACTTGCTGTGCTGGCAGGAGAGAAATGGGCCGTTCATCGGAGAATCACTAGTCTTACCTTGAACATGGATCAAGTTAAGGTATGTTTGATATTTCAATTAAAAACCCATATTACTACTAATATTAAATTGAATCTGATATTATAGTACATCTTGTTTTTTATTTGCAAGGGCTGGGTGCCAAAAATTTTATCTAGCACTGTCAAAATGCTGGATAGCTGGGAAGAGAAGAGAAACAGTAAAGATGAATTCGAAATGGAAGTGCACAAAGAATTTATTGATCTATCAGCAGATATTATTTCAAGAATACTTTTTGGTAGCAGTTTTGAAGAAGGAAAGCGTATATTTAAGTTACAAGAAAAGCAAAAGCACCTTGTTCATAAAGATTTAAGAACAATTTATATTCCTGGCTTTAGGTAATGTGGTCTAAAAATTCCCAAACATTATATCAAGGTTGGATAGTGTGTGTTTAGAGCAATAAATTTTGCATTCTTTTGCAGGTTTTTGCCCACCAAAATGAACAGGGAAAGGTGGTTTATTGAGAAGGAAATTGAGGAATCGATTTCGAATATAATTGAGAAGGATGGGAAAGAAAAAGAGAACTCAAGAAATTTGCTTAGCTTGTTAATGTCTTCTTATAAGAATCGTGATGGTAAAGATGAGAAACTAGATGCTGTGGAAGTTATAGATGAGTGCAAGACTTTTTACTTTGCAGGAAAGGAAACAAGTGCTAGTACTTTAACTTGGGCACTTGTCCTTTTGGCAATGCATCAAGAATGGCAAATCAAAGCCCGGGAAGAAGTGGTTCGGGTTTGTGGAGAAAAAGAGCTCCCCACTGCAGATATTCTTGGTGAACTTAAGATTGTAAGTTGAAAACTTCAAATAACTGTCATAATAACCTTCAATATCATAATTCTTATCCAACTGTCGCTTTTGCTTTTATATCTTAAAAACAGATAAGCATGATACTGAATGAAACCCTTCGGCTTTATACTCCGGTGCCTGGGTTGCTCAGGCAAGCAACTGAGGATGTCAAACTTGGAGACCTTGAAATTCCTGCTAATACACAACTTTTCTTGGCCATAAATAAGGCTCACCGTGACACTAGGATATGGGGTTTAGATGCCGACAGGTTCAATCCTCAGAGATTTAGTGAAGCTGGAAAACATTCAGCCTTGTTTTTCCCATGGAGTTTAGGTCCTAGAATATGTGTGGGACAAAGCTTAGCCATGGCTGAGATGAAAATTGTTCTAGCTATCATAATTCAGCATTTCTCTTTTGTGGTATCACCAACATATGTTCATGCTCCAATAAATTTTCTCACTGTACTACCTCAATTTGGTGCTCAGATTCTTTTCAAGAAAATCCGAAATTGATGACTTCCCTTTGTTTTGTTTGTTATGCTTGTTTTATTTTCTGGAAAAAAACATTTTCAGTTTAAAATTCACTTCCCCTTAATGAAGTCATCATCAATAGGGTGTCCAACGCCTTTTTTTTTATATGTAGAAGTTTTGATAAATATTTAAAAAATTTCTAAATTATTATGTAAGGACAAATAATCCTTATAAGAAATCACTGTCATCAAATGTATAAGTTTTGGCCTGCATTATGTGCATATTGAGCTGAAAGAAACTTTGCAGAAAATGCAGTTCTCTCTGCAAATCTGATTTCTTGAAACGTTCTTCACTTTGAGATCCCATGATGATGTACTTCATATTGGTTATGACCTTAGCTTTCTTCTCTCTGTATCTCTTAAAACTTGTATACTCTATATTATGGCTTCCCTACAAAATTCAAAGCCACTTGAGAAAACAAGGCATTGAAGGCCCCAATTACCGTCCGATTTTCGGGAATTCATCAGAGATGAAACGAAAGACAGAAGCAGCAAAGTCAAAAGTATCATATGACCATAACATCCTCAACCGTGTGGTTCCTGCTTATAATACCTGGTCTAGAATTTATGGAAAAAACTACTTGTACTGGTTTGGACCCAAGCCTAGGTTGGCGATAGTAGATCCAAGCATGATTAAGGAAGTTCTTATGAATACAGGTGGGTTATATGAAAGGCTGGATAATGATCCCTTGTCCAAGCAGCTCTTGGGGGAGGGACTTGCGGAGCTTCGAGGTGAGAAATGGACTGTTCATAGAAGAATTAGTAACCTGGCCTTGAATATGGAGCAAGTGAAGGTGACACTGAAAATGACTATATGTATTTAGATTTTTGCAGGTTTAAATTTCAAGATGCTAACCTTTTTTTTTTGTTCTTTTTATTTCCTTTTTGGCTAGAGTTGGGTGCCGAAAATGGCAGATAGTACTATGATCATGCTTGAGAATTGGGAAGAAGAAAGAGCGGGAAGAGATGAATTCGAGATTGAAGTGCACAAAGAAATTCATAACCTTTCAGCAGATATTATATCAAAAACGATTTTTGGGAGCAGCTTTGAAGAAGGAAAACATATTTTTGAGTTACAAGAACAGCAAATGCAGCTTTTCTTGCTGTCTCTTACTAGTGTCTATTTTCCAGGTTTCAGGTGACTTCTTACATTAACTCAAACTCACATGTCACATGCTTTTCTTCCATTTTTCCAATTCTTAACTTAGAACTGTCCAATTAATTTAAACCCAGATTTTTGCCCACAAAGAAGAACAAAGAAAGGCAGAGACTAGACAAGGAAATTCGCGAATCGATACGAAAGCTTATAGAGACTAACAAAAAGAAAGCAGAAGATTCAAGAAATCTACTGAGTTTATTAATGTCTTCCCATAAGAGCAATGATGGTAAAGAAGATAAGTTAGAGGAAGAGGAAATTATAGATGAATGCAAGACTTTTTACTTTGCAGGAAAGGAAACTAGTGCTAATACTTTAACTTGGGCACTTATCCTTTTAGCTATGCATCAAGATTGGCAAAGTAAGGCCAGAGAACAAGTCATTCTTGTTTGCAAGGAAAATGAGCTTCCTACTGCAGATAATCTTAGCCAACTTAAAGTTGTAAGTAAATATTTTTAAGCAATGGCTCCTTTTTCATTTTGAGTAATAATTTTAGTTAAAGTTTCTTAATTCTGTTATTTTGCTGTGACAGATAAATATTATTATAAACGAAACGCTTAGACTATACACACCGGTCGCAATGCTGATGAGACGAACCTGCAAAAACGTTAAGCTAAAGGGTATTGAGATTCCTAAAGATTCACAGCTTGCTCTTGTTGTAATTGCCACTCATCATGATTTTGAGATATGGGGAGATGATGCTGATAAGTTCAATCCTGATAGATTTAGCGAGCCTCGAAAGCATTTGGCTTCATTCTTTCCATGGGGTTTAGGCCCCAGAACATGTGTGGGACAAAGTTTTGCAATGGTTGAGGTCAAGCTTGTTCTTGCTATGATTCTTAGGCAATTTTCTTTTGTTCTGTCGCCTACATATGTTCATGCCCCTATGCAGCTGCTTACAGTGCAGCCTCAACATGGAGCACAAATTATCTTTACCAAAATCTGCAGTTGATGAATTATTTTATTGTATTTTCTGCAATTTTCTATTTCCTTATAAAAATAGTAATTTGGTGGATGGGTCTAATTGTATTCACCAAGTTTAGATAAGCATTTTGTTGCAGAAATGCATCCTATATGGCTTTTTAAGGAGTATTTTGGCTTTTCACATACAAAATAATCCAAGTTGCAATCTGTTATTCTGTTCAGCATAAAAATGAAACGACCGACCGTGTATCATTTCTCGTTCTGGGTTTGATTAAATGTATGAACAGAATTATACAAAGGCGTTTTGCAACGTGAAATTTTGAACGACAAGACTATACTCGTGTTAAACTCCAAGTCGTTTTGGACGTCGCACTTAAAGTCATGGACTAGGTTCTTCTCCAACGAATTTGGATTGGACAGGTTAACAGTGTAGGGAGCAAATGATCAGGCATGTTTGTTAATAGTTTGGCTTTTATAATGACTAAATTACCCCTGTACTAATCGCAAAAATGACGCTTCCTTATCTTACAATAACGTAATAACGCCCCATGGACAGTGTCAAATCAGTCCCACTGAATTCACCACAATCCATTAATGTTAAACGACCTTAAAAATAAATTAAACTTGGCTGTCACTTTCTGCGAAATTAGGGTTTCCAATCCTTCCCCAATTTTTTTGGGCTTGCCAATGAACTTTCTGGATTCTGCGTTTTGCTTCCGTTCAGGCGATCACAAAGCTGAGAGGTAGAAAAAGCTGGAAAACGAAGTAGAAAACCTCGTGTTCCTTACCTAACTCCTTCGACACCTACCAAGTTGTTGGAGCTTTATTTTATTGCCCGAATTATAGCGAACAAGATCCGATTTCACGATTTTTGCGTCTTTCTATTTTATAAAGGTGTGATTTCTATTATCCTTCAACATTTTTTATTTTTTATTTGCATAATCAAAGGTTTTTTTAGAAAATCCGAGAACTCGTCAATGGAGAATTTTTTTTTAAATTAGGAACGTGAAAATGTTATCTGTCAACGTTAATAATCGTGTAATATAGGTATCTGGTTTGTTCTATTCACTGGAATGAATATGGGATTATGTTTTACGTTACTACTATTTGTCCAACTAACTCCAGCTCAAAATAGTCCAGAACGGATTAGCATAGGATGTGCAGGCTAGTTTGCTGTGTTTTTTTTTTGCCCGCAGAATCAGTCAGTTTATAATCTGTTTGCTTCTTTGCTCGTACAGGATGGGGAGAAAGAGGAATCATATATGACAGTATTATTGTACAGATGTGCTGGAAAAAATTATGAGATTGTATTTTATATTTAGTGGTAATTGTTGTGTTCTCTGTAATAGAGCAATAGTTTTTTGCTTAAAGGGGTAAGATGCCATCAACATATTTGTCAAGACTAAGAGGAGCAGTACAGAGTGAAATTCGATCTGTTGTAGTGCAAGAGGGTGGGCTTCGAGATTCAACTGAAATTTTAATTGGGCAAGCCAAGTCCCGGTTTTATAGTTATAGGATATTTCATTCTCTACGAATTGCCTCACTTGCAGACGTAGAAGCATTTCTGAGACCTGCCACTACTTTTGCTGCTCAATCTGATTCATTATTATTAGACCGGATAAGGAGCATCTCTGTCATCGGATCACTTTCTCGCACATTTTCTGTGCCCTCTGTATCAGGCCCCTCATTTCAAGTTTGTGGGTATCACATTGATCAGGCCCTTTGTGATTCCAGCCAATTATCAAACAGTGGGAAGTTACATCGCAGGAGAATGGCTGCTTATGTTCCCAGAGGTATTATTGGTGAACGTTTCATTGAGAATCCAACTTCAAGGAGGGGGCGTGTTCCCTTTCTAATCAATAATGGTAGCATTGGTTATGGAAGTAGAAATTTCCAGAGTTGCAGACGAGTTAGTATGAGTTTGAAGAAACAAGAGCAATCTGCCAATTCTTCTTTTTATGGATATTTTATGTATAATGCCATGAAAAAATGCTGTGACTTTTCTCCATACATAGAGAATGGATCTAGATTCTTGCATAGCTCAGCTACTGCATGTTCTTCTGCTGGACCTGTCCCTGATGTAAACTTTGAGAATCCTGTCGAACAAGCTGAAACTTCTACTATCTCCTCAGAACAGTACGTTATTCAGTGTTTTTTACTTTCTTCAATATATACATTGATATTTATCTTTAAAGTTTTCGTTGTTGAATTGCATTGGTTGCCTTATTTATTTATTTGTGTGTCATGAACCAAAAGGCATTTGCTGTGCAATAGAGTTGGATCTTAGAATATAACTTATAGCACTTATGTTTTGCGTGCTGTTTGAAATTGACTTCAGGAAGATTTCTGATGGTAAAAGGCTAAAGCTAGTCTCAGGATCTTGCTGCCTTCCTCATCCTGATAAGGAAGAAACTGGAGGAGAGGATGCCCATTTTATTTGTGCCAATGAACGTGCAATTGGTGTGGCTGATGGTGTGGGTGGTTGGGCAGATCTTGGTGTTGATGCAGGGCTGTATTCCCGCGAACTCATGAATAATTCAGTTACTGCTATCCAAGAGGAGCCCAAGGGTTATATTGACCCAGTTAGGGTCTTGGAGAAAGCTCATTCCAGCACAAAGGCCAGAGGTTCTTCAACAGCATGTATCATAGCACTCACTGATGAGGTATGCCCTCTTTTCATTTATGGTATACTTCTGATGCATCCAATTAATAACTGTTGGAGCGTGAACTCTTAATCTATTGGTCCCTACTGGCAATTGTGGATACTACTGAATCTGAAACGGTTGTGAAACCTGGTGAAATTATGCTGGAGCCCCATTCTTTTTTCCTTTATGAAATGCATTTCTTCTATATATTTTGCATTGTTGCATTTGCTTTGATCCCTATTTTGATTTTTCTTCTGACTTTACCCTAATAACTGATTTGATAAAAAAAGGTCCTATCATTACTCAACACATGAGAACTTAGAACTGCAATTTCAGTGCATGTCGATGTAATGTTTAAATTCACATGATCACATACCTATTATCTACATTTCCCATAACAATTAAAACTTTAGGCGTCTTTATTTATCTGAAGAAGAATTTGATTATTTCCTACCTTTTCAATATGTATTGGCTATCTTTCCTTCTGACTGAATCAAATGACACCTATTATTTTTTTCAACTTCCAATTTACCTTCGCACTTTGACAAAGTGAACTTTTGATTGTTTGTGTGCTTGAAACATGTTCTCATTAGTATTGACCTTATTGTTTGGTTGATTAGGGTCTCCATGCCATCAATTTAGGGGACAGTGGATTTATAGTGGTTCGTAATGGATGCACTGTATTCCGTTCTCCTGTGCAGCAGCATGATTTTAATTTCACTTATCAACTTGAAAGTGGAGATGACGGTGATCTACCTAGCTCTGGTCAGGTTAGTCTGAATGTGTGCTTCACTCCATCTAGCTAATGGCATTATTTCATCAGAGTATGCTGCCCATTAATTAAGCGTGTTACGGTTTTGTTGCAAGAACTGAATCTAAATGGTGCTTCTGTCATTGATGGTTTTACATTATCCTGAAAAATTATTAAATATTAGACATACATTCTTTCTCTGCATATCTAACTATTATTTATGGTATGCTATATGTGGCCTAATACTCTGCGAAAATGATGGTCAACAATTTAAAAGTCCCAACATCATGAATGAAGCCCCCTCTTTTTTTTTTTTTTTCCGTTTTCAGGTTTTCACAATTGCAGTAGCGCCTGGAGATGTTATAGTAGCTGGAACTGATGGATTATTTGACAACTTATACAATAGTGAGATTACTGCTGTGGTGGTTGATGCCACAAGAACTGGCTTAGGGCCTCAAGTGACGGCACAGAAAATAGCAGCATTGGCACGGCAAAGAGCACAAGACAAAGACCGCCAGACCCCCTTCTCAACTGCTGCCCAACACGCTGGAATTCGCTATTATGGTGGCAAGCTTGATGACATAACTGTTGTTGTTTCATATATCAGTGGCTCTGATGAGGTATGGCCCCTTTTCTCTCTCTCCCATAGGTATATGTATGGACTTTACAATTATTTGCATTCTTGTTGCTCTTAATTTCCTGAATGCAACTCTTATTTCTTTTTCCTCGTTACTGCTTTGTGCTGATTTATCATTCTTCTGAGCACACTTATGCACGAACAACTCATACAAAGTTGGTTGCAGTATTATACCAAACACAAATAAAGTAACCAAGTCCTCAACAGTTGTATCTGACAGCCTATGTTATATCACATATCTTTCATTGCGTGGATGCTCTATACAAGCATGTTTTATATTGTTGCAAATGCTAATATTTGTCTCAAATTTTATGCAGGAGCACGGAAACCGATCTTCCTAAATAGTATCTTATTTTTACAGATGGATATAGTTTTGTTAAATTTCATAGTTCTGTGCTTCGACCAAGGATGCTTCACAGTCGAAACACAGCTGATGTAAATATGTAATTCCTACACCGCTCTTGTTTTGCCATAAAAGAAACAGAATGGGTTTGGGTTTGCCAGCTCATGATTACAGTACAGATAGACTTCAATTTTGGTTGAAATATTAAAAGGTGGAGTATTTTAAATATGTTATCATTATGATTAATAAGTATTTCAGATGTCAAAAATGACTTCCTCTTTATGTTTTGATGTTTGTTTAGAGTTAAGGCAGGATGTTACTGCCAAGCTACTGTTTCATTCAAATAAGCAAAGCTGATTTGAGAGCTTAGTGGTCGATTGCTCATGGTGGGTATTTATCATAGATGGTAAATAAATAATATTGCATTAAGTTGGATTTGGATGTAGCATGCTTGTATATAAGGCATAGAATGAGGAGGCTCAAGTTTGACCGTATGTTCATTAAAACAGTCCCATTAATAACTGTTGCTGGTGCGGGTGTTTTTGGAAAATTAATGCTACGTCCTTTCAAACCTTCTCGAGGGTAATATTTTTCTCAAAATTGGTAAAATTAATATAAAATTTTGTGAATTTGGATATTTTAATAACAAAGTTATATTAAATTGTGAGCTTTTTTTATTTATTTATTTATGCAAAGTTGTGTATATTTCAGTGGAGGCGTTTTAAAATGAAATGACACTTAATTTTATTTTTTTTTTAATATTTTCAAAATAGGATCTTATTATAAGATAGTATATTATATAACCTGCTGCATTACCGGAAAATTAAGATATTAAGATTATTGAACAGCCGCTTCAATTTAATTATTTTTATAATATATATAAAAGCACGAATGAAAAATATGGTTACGTCTATATAAAATTTATATATAATAAAATTATTTTTATATAATTATTTATAATAATTAAATAATTAAATTTAAATTATATTCAAATAAAACTACTATTTAATTGTTAATAAATTAATTTAAATCATATTTTAATGAGAAAATTATAATATACCTACCATTAGGAGATAAATTATATAAAATATAATTAGAATTTTAAAACCAACGTAGGATCAAGTTAATCCAAGCACGTTGATTATTTAAACTTTCAATTTAAAGTCGAATTTTTCAATTAAGATTGGATTATGGATTCAATACAATGTTGGGACTACGGGTAGTGAAATTTTTTTCCATTAATATAATAATAGGTCAATTTTTTAAACTTTAATATTACTTGCATATAGAGTGAAATAAAAATATACTGAAAGTCCATCATGATGACTCACATGGGAGATCGATGAGGAATGCCCTTTCGCACTTTGCTACATTAGTGCAGGAGTTTGAGGAGAGTTGTTCTTCTTGTTACATTGTTCATGAATATTTGTTGACAATTCGACAACTTTAAAATAGACAGAACAAAAAACTGATAGAATCGAAAAGGGGTATGAGAAATCATAGAGGTTGCGGTACAAATTTCTTCTTGAGTTTTGTATAATTGACTATTACCTATGTGTGTTTTTTTAAATGAACTCGTACATTTTACATTTCTTAGATTATTAACTCTTTTCGTTTAATTTTCACTAATTTCCCCCGTTAAATATTAGATGAATTTACAATTTTAACCCTATGTATTATTTTATTAATTTTATAAATTAAAAAAAAAAAAAGAACAGTTCTTCGTTAACTTTTTTCAAACACTCCAAACCCAATTCCAATCATATGATCTTTTCCATTTAAAAGAAACCCTAAAAATTGTGTTAAATTAAAATCATAAGTGGGTAAATCAAAAGCTCCAATACCCGCTATACAAATTCCCAAAACAAAGGATTAATCAAAATCATAAGGATTAATATGATGGGTGTTGCTTGAAAATCTCAGTTTCTTCAAATGAACATATGATTCTCCTTAGATTATAAACCAAAGTCCTTTATTATCATGAAATAAAGATATTGGAATTATCATAAGTTTCTGCCAAAGAAACCTCACCATTTCATCAAGCTAAGGTGACGAGGAGTTTTGCAATGGAGGGGCAAGGGATTAAAAAGTTCATTTCAAAAAAATATGGCGGTAATAGACAATTAAAACAAAACACGAGGAAGAAATTGAAATTTTCCCAAAAAAAGGAATATTTATTGTTATTATTACATCCTAAATTCTGTTTCAAATAGTCACGGTAAATTCTATTTAAAAGTATAGAATTTTTATTTTCTCAAATATTGTAGTCGCCGGGCCCTTATAAAATATTACTTCTATTTTCATAAATTTTTTATATTTTTCTTTTTAGATGTTTTTGAGATTATTTATATTTTTATTTATAGTAAATTTCGTAATTGTTTATTATTTATTATTATTTTTAAATTGATATTAGTAAAAAGTGTGATTTTATTGAAATATTAATAAAAGAAAAATTTACAAAAACCTCCCCAACTTTTACGTAAAATACATTTTTCTCCCTATATTTTTTTTTACAGACTAAAACTTCCATCAGTTTTAATTCCGTTAGCATTTTCCTCCTTTTATCTATATTTTCTGTTGAAATAACGGTTGAAGGACCAAAATACAATTTTTACGAGCCACTTTGAAAAAACTCAAAAAATGAGGGACTTTTTGAAAATTTTTCTATCTTATTCCTCCCCTACCCATCGGTCCAGCATTGCCGTTTACCACCGGCCGGAAAATTTATACCCACCCAAAACCACAACCAGCCACTCCTCCCGCCGCCACCATCACCCCAAACACCGCCACCACCATCACCCCACATTCACCACCATTAGGTTTCTCAAGTGTCTTCAATATGCCATTAAAAGGGTTTTCATTAGCTGAAACCAAAAAAAAAAAAAACCCACAAATTAAAAAGCCAAACTAAATCAAAACCTCAATCAGATTTATTTTTAGTTCATAATCAAACTGTAAAAATAGAGGTTTTAGTTACTATACCCATGGCTACGATCTGGGATGT
>CATIWJ010204213.1:0-13060 GCA_949640765.1 Croton laevigatus | reverse complement strand
TTTAATTCTAGCATGTCAAGCATTGGAGAGCTTTTTAATTCAATACAATGTCTAAAAATAGAGAGTTGCCAAATCATCTTCACACTTTCTATTTGAGTATGCCACATAAGCCACAATTCACAGTGGGGTTGGAGATGCTCTTAGGTTGAACTTTGGTGTTGATAATGTAAAGAAATGAAAAAAACGGAGGTAGTACTTCCGTATTTTATGATTCTTTACATTTTTTTTTCATCAATACCAACACAAATCAATTTTTCACTAATACCAAGACAGAAATAATAATAAACAATTACTAATCCTCTAAAAACTTACTTTTTCGCCAATACCAATAAAAAAATAATACTACTAAACAATTATAAAACTTATTATAAATGGAAATGTAAAGAACCATAAAATACGGAGGTAGTAGGAACGAATTGGATTATTTATTCAAAAATTAAAATTTAGGGTTGTTTATTATTGTATTGTGATGAAAAAGTTGATTGAAAAGCTAAATTTTGGTGTTTAATTGGTTTTATGCTCATATTTTCTTAGCATAATTGAATTCCTATGGGACCGGTCTTATGGGAAATTACTTTACCGTCTTCTACCATGGTAAAGTTTAATTCTTGAAGGCAAAAAATTATTAAATTAAGAAATATCTTTAATATTTTTTTTTATTAATTATTGTTATCACTTTAAAGTATTACTCTGTTAAATTAACATGCATACAAAATCCTATAAAACATATGAAATACAATAAAAAAAAATTATATAAAACTCTATAAAATTATATGAGCTATTATCTTCACAGTATATATGAATAAAATTATTATTTTTATTTTAATTATATGATAAAAAAATAAAACTATATTCAATTTGATGTTATTATATGTTAGTTATTTTTTAGTAATAAATTTTGTAAGTATCACTAATATTGTTTGGATTATTTTAGAAATTTTGCTACATATTATATATATGTAGATTAATTAAGGATATTAATATAATTTATTATTATTTTTCAACTTTCCCAACTTCAACCAAACATTATTAGTATTAAATTTTTCTAGCAAAGTTTAATTTTGAATGGAAACAAGATAATTCATTTTTTTTTAAGTTTATTTTCTTAGAAAATAATTTTCCTGAAAAGGTTGAAATTTTGACCAACCAAACAGCCCCTTAAGGAAAAATACATGCAACTTTTTAACAAAAAAAAGACATACATTTTAATGAAGAATTAAGAGTTCGTCATATTATGGATTACATGAGGTTTTTTGAAAGCCATCCCACCCCATTTATTACCAGAACGATTTTATCTAGTTGGCGCGGGTAGAATTGAAAAGGATACTCGTGAATCAGGTATTCATGTCATCCCTGTCTTGAACTCATAATTTTATCACTAACTTGTTGAACTTATTTTGTAAAAGAGATTGGGGTTGGAAAAGCAATTAAAAGAGTTGATGTGATACCACTCACACCAGGCTATTCTAGCAACAACATCGCTTGCTTTGCTGCCGAACAAGCATGACGACTGACGTTGCCCTTGCTCTAAATACATCAAAACCTTTAGTTGCTAAAATTAGTCTCTTTATAATTATTATCCCTAGGCTGCTATTGCTGTTCCTTCACCTACAACAAGAGCCAAACCTCTATTCGTCGGTAGAGCCCAGCCCAAGGCACCAAGCCAATTACTTCGAAATTGGGTGCACAAAATCAAATATTGTCGAAGATATAAGTGGCAATAAAGGAATATTGAGATTTGTACATGGTTATTGGTTTGGTTTTCCTTTAATTATGATTGATTTTCATGTCAAAAAAAATTTAGAGTTCCTTTCACCTTAAAGTTGTATCAACCACTTAATCCTATAATATTTGCTTTGTATTATCATTCTTGGCCAATAACATTTAGATATCCATGTACTTTATCACATTTTTTTAGCCCGTCGTTGTATTAATAAACTTTTAAACCCTTAAACTATACAGTTATTATTCACAAGTAATTTCTGTAACCAACTTAATGACACGTGTTATTGATGAAGAAGAAGAATCAATTTATTTTCTTAATTTAACTATCCTTTTCTATTATATTCCTATTTAGTCTAGAATTATTAATTAAATTATATTATATTAATTAGGATAAGTAATTTATTTGTTTATTATATTAGGTTTAGGATAAGTAATTTGTTTCCTTATCAAATTAGAATATTTATTTTTCTTATTAGATTCGGTTTAGGGTTTTTATTTTGCGTATGTAAGGCATAAATATATATTTTGATAGAGTTTTTGATATTTTGTTTAGGCCAATAATATGATTTTTTTCCCTATCTGATCTCTAGTATTCGTTTGAATCAATAGAGTTTGGATGCCTAATTTCTAGCATTTTTTTTGAATCAACAAATTTTAGAAGTTATTTACTGGCATTAATCTTAATTAATCAACAGCTTATAGATTTATCTTATTCGTATTTCTTCATTGCATCAGTTATGCAAATAAACAAAGAATGTGTGAATGTTTCTTTTTAGAGATCTTATTTCAGCTAAAACATGGAAAAAGAAAGCATTTATTTTAGAACACATATTTTTTTATATTGTAAACCCTAATTTCACTAATTTTAGGGTTTCTTGTTCTTAATGCTACAAATGATTTCCTTTTATCATATCTAGACATTCCTAACCAAAGTATAGAAAACCAAATGAAATCTCCCATTAAACTCAATAAAATATTAGATAATAACATGACGTTAGAAATTAAAATATGTTAGATTTACCCACCAACAGTTGCATTACTTAATTTTTAATTTGGACAAGTATTGTGTGAAAAAGAGGTATGGTAAAGTCGACATATTTCTATGAATTTTTTAAGTCATTCTATTTTCTAGGTGACTACATTTTGTGTGCTTATGTTTGAAATTAGATATTAAAAATACTAATATGGTTTCTAATTTTTTTTTTTAATGGGTTCAATAGCTACACCATTCTAGTGATTGTAAGTGGATTTGGATGTTTAAATTATACTTTCTGTTCAATCATGAACTTTGGCATATGAATATCACTCGCCTCTTTTGATTTATTCAATTAAGTTTATGATTGGTCTTTTATCTTTGAAAATTAGGTTTAAGGTTCAGTATAAACCAAACATGAATTCCTATAAAGAAAATTAATTGTCGGGAAGTTAAATTGTTATTTGATGTAGAGAAAACTACAACAAATGATCGTAAGGTGAAGAGAACGTTATATTGATTCATTGTCTATATGTAAATTTATGTTTAATTATTTGATTAATAAATACGAAAATATTAAAGTTGGATCTTAAACGGAGACGTATATTCTTCAAATGTATTGTTTGAGTACAAGTACCTTACATTGATATACTTAACTCCTTTAAATCCAGCATATTAATATGTACAGTTATGTCCCTTTTTTTTTTTCTCTTTAATATAGGCAGACACACGCACCCAATTAGCATGTTAATAAATTAGTGTAGTTAGTACCACTCGAATCCAAGACATCAGCTTAGGGTGGGGCAAAATATGTGCAGTTATATCTTGTTAAAAGATAAGGGTTTAAAAAAAAAGGGTTGTAAGGAACAACCCATTTGTTGTATAGCTGCTTCCTTCTTGATGTAACTTGCATGGTTTCAATTAAAATGATTTGAATTACATTTGAATTTGGGAAATAAAGTATATTACTATATTTTTATTATTTCTATGTCATCAGTTTTATTTTATATTAGTTTTTTCATTATTTTAATCAATTTTTGTTTCTTATATCAAATATTTAATTCATAATTACTTTGTCAGTTTGTTTCCTATTAAACCGTATCAGTTTGTTATCCTATTAAAATTTTTTAATGCTATATATTGATTTGGTAAATTCACTATTAATCTATTTTCACCCGAATATTCGCCATAGAAGAATAGGCCAACGACTTCGGCAAATCAAACTACTCAAAAATTCCAAGTCTTCATGCCTCATATTGCAAAGGATTAAAGTTTTCAGAAAGTATTGAGTTTGATAAAGGGGAAAAAAATAGAAAAGAAATTTACCATTCCTTCCTCTACATACATCTGAAGATTAATTCTCTTGTAGTGGTGCAAGCTTTAAAGTATTGAGTTTATCCTAGTTGTGGCACCATGTTATAGGTTATTGTGGGTGCAATTTAATTTTTGTTTCCCTTAGGATACAATATACAAATAGTCAATTTGAAACACGTATTATTATGCATAAAAAAAAGTTGACCCCGCTTATAAATAAGCTACATCAATGACATACTAATATGATGACTCAGGCACTAAGTACCATTGATTTACAATATAAATTATGAAGAAAATACGAAAAGAAAAATTGAGCTTGTAAGGACAAAGGCATATCTTTGCCCCTTAAACTGATTTAAAAGGTAGTTATTTTAGCATATAATGGCTAATGAAGTTTGTTAGTTAATTTGCAAACCAAAACCAACACCAACACCAAAAACCCATGTGCTCTATTAACAAAAACTATAATAGAATGGATATGTTGGACTCAATCAAACTTACAAAAACCTTAGTTTCTTATTACAAGTTGCTTTGCTTTGCTTGGACTTTAATCATATGTCATTGACAATTTTTTTTCCTTTTCGTTTTATCACTTGCTAGGAGGAGTTGACAAAGTCTTCAAATTTGTTGCTTCTGACCTTTTTTTTTTTTTTAATTTGTTAAAACTATTAATTTTTTTTTTAAAATGTCATTTTCCATAGTAGACAAAGTTGGAATAAAATGACTATTCAGATCTTCTAATTTGGGTTTGAAATTGCATAAACCATAATGACTGACTTTTTTTTTAGGCTACTTGTATTATTATCTCAAACCACAACCATCACCAAGCATGTGCCAAAGTATATAGTTCAAAAGTTTGATTAATGACTACCAAACGATGTAGTACTTTGTTATTAATGATATATTGCCCTTCAAATGTAGTGTTTATATATATATATATATAATGTAACAAACTTATCTAATTTTGAACTTTATAATAAATTCATCCAAATTTAAACTTTTATATCATATTTTCATCTTAAATTTAAAATAAGAATAAATTGAAATTTGACCTAATGTACCAAAACATCCAAAACTTTATGAATTGTATTAATAACACTCTAGAATAAATTTTAGGGGTCAGCTATAAGCACGACCGCATATCGAATTTTTTTAAAATTTTTTTTTTTAAAAATAAAATTATAGATTTTTTGTATTTAGCTCCGAGAGATCGATTTTAAAGTATCACAGTTTACATATTTGACTATATTTTAAAAAATATTATATACAATAAGTAGAACTGTTCTCAACAGTTCTACTTGTTTTATGAGATTTTTTTAAACAGAGTCAAATTTGCAATCTACAATCCCTAAAATTGATATCGAAACTAAATATAAACAATTTATAATTTTATTTTTAAAAAAATAAAAAAAAAATCGGCATACAAGCCGCACCCTAAATTTTGTGCTACTAACACTTGAATTTGTAAACTTTTATATTAATTATAGCGCCTTATTTATTGCAAATAAAAATAACATTCTTATTTTGGACTCTCTTAATTCAATAAAAGTTAATCATACTTAAGAATATTGTGTCATGAGGTGGATTATTTTTTAAATTGAAAAACAGGGACTACATTATTTACAATATAATAAATGTAATACTATCTCTTTGTCATTGTAATTATAAATAATTTATTATTTTTAGATTATTTTTATTATTATTATTAAATAACGTGTTTCAATACTATACCTAATAATATTAAAATAATATATAAAATACTATAGATACAGATATATAATAAATTACAAATAAAAAATAAATGATTATAACTAAATACTTATTTTATAAATATATTATAAATAAAATATAAAAGTTAATATTTTATAAATAAATAATAAATGATAATAAAAATATATATAAATGAACAAAGAGTATGAATTGACCAATACATAGTAAGAGAGAGTTACAAATTAGTTTTTCTCAAAAAATAGAAAAAAAATTTCAAATTTAGATTTTCAAATCAGATTTAAAATATTGCAATAAACATATTTTTGTTGAAGTATACAATTAAACTTGAAAAAAAGGAAAAATAAAGTAAATTGAGAATTTTCTTTTAGATTTATATTTCGTACACTGCTATATTTTAAATGTTCTCCAATATTTGATATTCTAAATCAAATTACATCCTACTAATTTTAATTTTAAATGGACATTTTTTAATTTTTATATTTTTGTTATTTTTATTCTAGGCTGTTTTCGTCGTGTTTTTTACAAAAATCAAAAGTTGCAGTGAAGTGTCCACCAAATAAGATGTACAGGTTCAAAATAGAGGAATGATGGCGAACACAATGACCGGTTAAGGCGATAGATGTTCCAAGCTAAGGTTCTTTAGAGAAATGAGATGAAGATGATGAACAATAAAATAAGTTATATTTTAGTCCTTGAAGTTTGTTAATTTTTTTTGTTAGGTCATTTATCCATAGCATACTTAATTAATAGTATCTAAATAATAATTAATTATTTTTATATAAATTTTATTACTATCAATATATAATTAATTAAATTAATTACAATATTAATAACGAGAATATAAAACGAGTTAACGCGTGCAACACATGTTATTAAAAACTAGTAATATATTAAATATGCAAAGTATGAATAACTCACTCACTAATATTATATTTGAAAAAGACGTTTTTAGGTGTTGCATAATTAATTTAAAAGTTTTTAAGGACAGGATGCATAATATTAAATTTGTTTTAGAAACATAATGCTGCAACGATAGAGGCCTTTGCTTTATTATATTCTCTTAGCTCTATTTTGGGATAAATGTTAATTCCAAGTTGTGCTTTATGGATTCCAAATTGTTTATTTTGCTTTGAAATTGGAAGTGACTCGTCACTAAATGCAATAAGAGAATTAAACATTGGCTTAATTTGGTAGAATGAATTTTCACAAAAGTGCTGAATAATCAAAATGCAATAAGAGAATTAAAATCAAAGCGAAACACTCAAAACAACAAAAATAAAATTGAAGTTAACCTACTTTTTTTTTATTTTATATTTTGGTTCTATATTTAATGTACTATCTACACTTGTATTCACCTTTGATGATGATGGGGTAACCTGCCGCCATTTATCATTCTCTTCTGCCAAATCTTGATAGCAACTTAACAAAATCTTGCAACTACTAGTGCCATTTGACCATAATTTGTATTTCATTAGGGAGTGGGGATGGTCTAGTGGAAGAAGCTTAAGAGTTGAGGTAAAAAGATCCATGCCCTGTCGATGTAGCAAAATCTCCCTCCTTAAGTGTGTGCGTAAAATATCTATGTAAAAAAATAATTAGAATTTCATTATTTATTTACAATCAATTATCAAACAGTGAAATTAGTATGCGTAAATTAATAATTAAATATTTATATCATCTATTTGTTTTTTAATTAATGTAATTATCGTTTCATTAATAGAAAATATAAATACATCCCCATTATAAATATATATAAATTTAGAACAAATGAGAAATTTAATTATAATATGACTAAAAGATGAAAAATTTAGTTTTTAACTCATTAGTTTTTTTAGGTTAAAACATTAATATACTCTCCTTTAGAAAGGTAAAAAAAATTACAATATTTAATTTAATTTTCTCTATTTTTATTTTTTTAAAATTATTAGTTGTTATTTTAATATATATTTTATTCCATTAATAATTACTCCAATAACTTATAGAAAAACGATATTTTATTCTCAATCATGTAGTGTAGCAAACCTCTATTTCAAGTTATTATGAAGGATTTGTGAACATATTGTTGGTTATGTACTCTAGCATATATTGTTCCACTGCTTTGAACATACGCTAAATTGAAAAATAAAATGACAAAATTGATAATGATTTTCCTTAATCTTTATGCTTTATTAAAATTTTACTCTGTGCTTACCGATAGATTGTAGCTCAGTTGATAACTAATGGTGTGTTTGTAGGACAAGTCTCAGGTTCGATTTCCATCTGCGGAAAGGAGCAAAGAGCTTTAACTATGATAAGCTCCAAACCAGATTAGTTGGACATGATGTACATGCTCTAGACGCAACAGTTCATGAAAAAAAAAAATTACTCTACGCCTTAAATCAATTGTACTCTCTCACACACTTTTTTTGAAAAAATCAATTTATATTCTATTTGGAGCAAAGACGAGTAATTTTGTCTTTGTTGATGCAGCTCTCTTCCATGCCAAAGATTGTACTGGATTTGCATCGAAGATCCAGAAGGTAATTTTCTTCAGGGAATTTCTGGACATTAAGAGGATGTGAAGGATCCTTATGTGGCTGAAGCTTTAGCCTTGAGGAGACATTATTATTTGCGAAGGAAGGATCATCTTCCGCAGAATTGTTATATTTTCATTGATTGTTAGCTTTTATTTTTTGCATTAACTTCTTCTTCTAGTGTTTTTTTGGAGTTGGATGTTATCATACGTGATTGTAATATTTTAGTATTGTAATGGTGGAAATTTTATTTTTTGACTCTACAAACCCGGTTCAATTCTTAATTTTTATTTAGTATATCTTGTTTATTTCTTCTATTAATATAATCTAATAAGATTGTGATAGTTTTTTATTATATATATTTTTAAACCATTTTCATTATATATTTAATTTTTAGATATTTAGTATTTTAATATATTATTTAAAAATTATTATTTTAATGTAATTTGGAAATGTTTGAAAATAAAATTTTAAATAATTTATTTTATTTATATTCTACTTACTTGATTTTTTATAATTAAATAAAAAAAAAATTTAGATCAAAATACTTTTTCTTAATTTCATTCTTATTTATATATTTCTTTCTATTTTCTCTACTTTTCTATATTCTTTTTATTATTATCTTAATTTTTTTTATAGAATTCTAATGACTGTTTGAAGTTACTATAAAAAATTAAAATTTTAATAAAAAATAATGATTTTTACTGTATAAAATTAAAATTATTCAATTATAGTTATTATTGATATATATATATATATATATATAACAAACAATACAATACTAATAGATATTTTATATATTTTTTAATTTTTCTGTATATTATATATTTATGCACCTTTATATAAATTTTTAGATTCACCACTACCTCTTACTTAAATAGAGCATATAACATCCCGTAAAAAAACAGCGAATTGCAAAGTTTAAGGATATAAAATTTTGCTATTTTAGGATTTTCGACAATCAACTACATAATCTAAACATTAATGTGAGACAAAAATCCCCAAAACAAAAACCAACCACTTGTCTGTCATAATGAATCTTTGAATATGATGATTAACATTAATTATGGACATTAAGCTTTTCCTAATTATAAAAAAAAAATTGAAGGGTAACAAGAATCACACAATTTGGTGGACCCAAAGGAAATAAGAAACACACAAATTTCAAGTTGCGAAGCACCATTCCCATTTCCGATTTCCCCACCCAACTTGCTTGCGGTTTTCAAATTCATGAAGCAATTCTTTTATTTATTTATAAAAAAGAAGACTTTAGACTTATTAGAACTTAGTTGACTCAGCCAAAAATCTTCCTTCTCAACTTAATTCCTTGGCTATTTACGTAAATGCCATTGCAGACAGAGTGTTTGACACGTAGAAGTCAACTTTCTTCATGACATGCCCCCTTAAAAACAAATTTATATTTTACTACCAAGAGACTGAAAATGGATTAAGATCTTCTTCCACTTATATTTTTAGTGGATGGTTTTTGGTTATTATGGACATTAGGATTGTTTTATTGGCAATTTTATTCTTTTTTAGTTTGTCAACTTCCAATTAATTGAGTTCACATTTTTCATTCTTCTTGCTTATTTTCACTAGTTTTTTCGTTTAAATTACGCATTTGGAAGAACTCAAAACTTCTTTGCTCATTAGTTAGTTAGTTACCATCCGCACAAGAATCAATTTACGTGGTTACTTTTATTCTTGAAATTTGACAATGGAAATAAATCAATTTGAAAAAATCCAGAAGAGAGACAAAAAAAAACAACGATGATACCGATCAAATTATATCTCAAATTAAAGAGGAGGGCGGCCTAATCAGCTGGTATCTGGATTGGCAGTTGAATCTCACCAGAAGTCGTCGAAAAAGCCGTTTTAAGAAGAAAAGAAAATGTGGAAATTTCAAATGGTTTTTTTGACAACATCCGGTGATATTTAGTTGCGGAACTGAATACCAATTAATTAAAAATTGAGGGACTAATTTATCTAAATTATCAAAATACATGAATTAAATTATAATTAACCCGATTGAAAAGAAAAACTTGAAGGTGGATATGTGGGCCTCTGCCGCCACCCTTGTCTCTGTATTTGCCATTGTACTCCATCACTTTCATTCATGCTTCATGTCATCTCTTAATTTCCTAGTTTATGATTTTATAATTACAGATGTTCTAATCTAATCTAATCCATTTGGGGACCAAAAATGCAGGATGCATCTATACATTTTAATGCCTTTCTTCAGTCTTTAGATTAGATATACCTGTTTAATTAGATTAGCATACATAGTCGTGAAACACACACAAAGCAATTAGAATATTTCATTGCCAATAGCTTATCTACCTAAATTTTGACATTTTGTAATTAACTTTAAAAAATAAGTAGTTTTTTTTATAAAAGCTAATTTTTAAGTTTTGACATTTTGTAATTAACTTTAAAAAACAACTAATATTTATTCAAATAGCTAAATGTTTGTAAAACAATTAATCTCAATATTTAGTTCTCACGGTTTTATAAAAGAAAAAAAGAAAAATTAGTTCTCACAATTTTATGAAAAAACAATCTTTAATAAAACACACTATGCTAGTAGTTAAATACTATTAAAATAATTAATTTTGTTAAACCAACCGTACTCAAATACACTAATTCGAAGCTTTTTCTATCATCCAAACCACGAGTACTTACTAATCCAGATTCGAGCCGAGTAAGAAATGTAAAGGTGGAAAAACTCTTCCTACTAAATTTTAACACAGGTACATTCTCAATGCTTGAACTAACTTGAGACCTTTTTCTAAGTTAAAACAACTCTTGTCACCAGTTTATTTATTAAAATAAGGAAAAAATACACTTTTGTCCCTATATTTTTATAATATTGTACTTTTTTGTCATTCATTTTTAGATAGTAAACTCTTTTGTCTTTCTATCAAAACTTCTATTTAATATTTTTTATATTATTTAAAGTACTCTTTCGGAAAAAAAAATTATTGTTCTTATACTTTGCAATATTAGGCTCTTTTGTCCCTTATTTTTAGATATTAGATTCTTTTATTTCTGTATTTTGTAAAATTAGACTATTTTATCATTCTGTCAAAATTTTATTATAAAATAACAATTTTTTATAAAGTTAGGCATAAAATAATAATTCTTTTATACAATTTATGACAAAATAATTTTTTTTATCTCCCTAAAAATATCTTTATCATAAAATAATAATTTTTTTTATAAAATTTGGCATAAAATAATAATTCTTTTATATAGTTTATCGCAAAATAATAATTTTTTATTTCACTAAAAATACCACTTCATAAAAAATAAGAGGTAATTATAAATTTTTTTAAAATAATAATAATTAAAATTTTATTACTAACTCTTATTTTTTCAGAAAGTGATATTTTAGGTAGATAATAACAATTATTATTCTACTCGAAGGAACCTAAGTTTTGTATTTGGCACCCTTCTCATCATCGATTATGAGCGAAAAAGAAGGGATGACCGAGTCGGACACACGAGTTCGAAAAGGATTGTATAAATTCTTACGTGTTTTTGAATTAAATTTAATACCTAAAATACCCCTCCAACTATTAAACTAAAATGTGAATATACATAAAATGATATTATTTTTTGTCAAAAAAAGAATATTTAATATATGGATATATATAATTTAAATATTCGAAATATGTAGTAAAGATTAAAATAGAGTACTCTTTAATATGCAAACGTGGCAAAAAGTTCTGATCCGCTTCAAACTTGTAAACCCGACCAGGCCATTCACTACAAGAAAATAAAAAAATAGCAACCGAAAATTCGGTTGCTAAATCATGAAATTCGGTTGCTAATTCAATTTAGCGACTGATTAGCAACCGAAATATTCGGTAATTAAAACGCTAGTCGCTAATCTGTTAGTGACCGATTCAAATTCGGTTGCTAATTTAGCAACCGAAATTAGCAACTGACTCAATTCGGTTGCTAATTTAGCAACCGTTTATTAGTAACCGAATCAAAATCGGTTGCTAATCGATTGCTAAAGTATTGACCGATTTTATTCGGTTGCTATTCCGGCAGTGCACAATCGGTTGCTATTCCGGCAGTGCACAATCGGTTGCAATTCGGTTGCTATTTTATTTTTGGATTTTTTTCAGTTATAATTCGGTTGCAATTCGGTCGCTATTTTTATTTTTGGATTTTTTTTTTCAGTTATAATTCGGTTGCAAAAATATTTCATTTTTTTTAATTATTGTATTTTATTATTTTTCAAAATATTGCCTAAAATATAATACCAATAATAGATAGAATATAATATTAATACTATTGTTGAATAAATAAACTAACGAATATTCAAAAGTATTCAAATTAAAATACGTAGAAAAGCAAATAAACATTCAAAATATCCCACTAAAAAAAAAACTCCATATCCTAGAATTTAAGTGCTAAATACCATTACAATAAAGCAGAACTAGGAAAACCAAGTCTAAATTGTATCTTACAGTGTTGATAAGTCTTTGTAATCTAGCATACTCTTCAATGACAAAAGAGAATCAGTTGTCAGTTGCCAGTTGCAAATTGAGATTCCCACTGTGAGAGCTAAGTAATTGCTTCTCCGTAGAAAACAGCTCCAATACTTCAGCATTTGCAGCAAGGGACTGGGGATAGAATAGACAATTGGTTTCAGCTTTAAGCACTTCAAACAAAGCAAGCTCAGCAACCACTTCAACTCACTTATGTGGCTTGGATGGTAGATTGGTATCGGTAGTTCGATATATCCAAAGTGGCCTAAAAAGCAACAACAATAGCATACTTTTCTGTCATA
>CATIWJ010204156.1:0-22928 GCA_949640765.1 Croton laevigatus | reverse complement strand
GGAACAATTATTGTTTTATGCTGGCAAAGAGATATTAATCAAAGCTGTAGTATCAGCTATTCGCCTTTTTACCTTCTCTTGTTTTAAAATTTCTAAATCCTTAGCCCAAGAAATTAATAGTTTGATCTCTAATTTATGGTGAGGACAAAAACAAGAAGAGAGGAAAATTAATTGGGTAGCATGGGAGAAAATTTATAGGCATAAAAAAGAAGGGGGTCTTGGTTTTAGAGAATGGGAGGTCATGAATTTAGCCTTACTTGCCAAGCAGGGATGGAGAATTATTACTGATCCACAATCCCTTCTAACAAGAGCCTTAAAAGGTAGATACTTTCCGTACTCTAATTTTTTTAAAGCTAGAAAGGGTTCCAACCCATTTTGGGGGTGGAGAAGCATACTTATTGTAACACCTGTGATTTTTAAATGTTTGATTTAAAATTGAAATTGATTTATTTGGTATTAAAATTGCTTTGAGGTGTATTTTAGTAATTTTAAAACTATTGGTATTTTTTTTCGGTAAACAAATAAATATATGGCGGGCATTATAGTCCAACTTCTTTATGTAAATTGATAAAATAGTTATGGGTGGTTTGATAATTTTTTTGTCAAAAGATATTTTAATATAAAATTATTATTATTATAACTATTATTGTTTGTATTAATATTATTATTTTTTTTTTGTTTAAATAAAATGAATGAGAGAAAGGAGATAACGTGGTTTTAAAAAAAAGAAAAATTAAAAATTAAAAGCAAAAGTTGTTCACGTTCAGCATCCATTTCCCTTTTCCTTCTTTGCCATTTTCTTTCCCTTCAAACCAAATCAATAACATCTTTGATTTCACCGACCCAATTTCTTAGCCACCGCCATCTTCTTTCCTTCTTCATTTTCTTCTTTCCCTTTTGGCAGTTAGAGAGAGAGAGAGAGAGAGAGAATCGGTTTAAGGAAAGAGAAAGTTACCGTTCACTTTTCCGACGTGCTCTGGTGATCGGATGGAAGTTTTGATTGCAGATTCGGACTCCTCTCGCCATGAGCTTTCCATTGATGGTGGCCTTGTTGACGATCTGTTGCCGGATTGAAAAACTTGTTTTGATGCCAGATTTTTCGATCTCTTTTCCGACGGTTTATGGCCAGTTTATTGCTCCGATTTTGGTAAATTCTTAATCCTCTTTTCTTTAGCTTCGATCTCATGTAAAGATTGTTGGGGATTGAAATTGTTTTCCGGCATTCCGTTTTTGCCGTAAATGTAAATACTGTAACTTGTAATTTAGTAATTGATATTTAATAAAACGAATTTTAATTAATTAATTTGTTATTTAATTTTGATATTGAAATTGATTTTAATTGAATTATGTAAAACAGTAGAAATTGGATACAGAGACTATTGATAGTAAATTATGAAAATTGGATATTAATGAAAATTGAAATAAATTAATTTGGAATACTGTCATTGAATTAATTGAATCAAGACTTGTGAAAAATATTGAGATTGGAGAAATAGGAAATTGATCTGATAGTAGTTCATTGTCTAAGAAATTAAATAGATACTGATTTATTGCTTTAGATTAAACATCAGAACTGTCAAAGGAATTGAGGAATGATTGAGGATTGGTTTGGATTGCTCAAAGTTTTGTATAGCATTGTAGGATTGCTAGCGTTATCCAGGTAAGTTCCATGGGTGTATTTGAATTGTTTGTGATGTACTACATGGCTAACCGTAATATAATTATTATAAACCAGTCTTATATATTATCCTTTCATTTTGAATATTAATATTTCTTTCTGGACCCAGACCTTCTGTATGATTTAGAGTCGGGGAAAATGAGTCTGTGTGTTGATTGTCTGATTAAATTGTTTGATTGTTTGAAATTGATTGGTGTCGGTAATATTGATATGTTGGGAATGACTGGGAGAAACCATTGATTTTATTTTATTGATACTGAGATTGACATTGAGATTGATATTGATATTGTTTATTGTCATTGATGGAGCAATAAGGGTGGCATCATGCTGGACATGATATTGGGTCAGGGGAGGCAGTAATAAGATTGATATTGAAATTGATTTTACAGGTCTTTTCCCAACATAGCTGTATTGCTTGTTTGATTGATATGGTAATTGTTTGTTGTATTAGGTTTCCCCGCCACACATGTAACTTACTGAGCATCTATATAAAGTGCTCACACCCATATAAATTTTTTTTGCAGGTTTCTAATAGCTCATTAGGGCGAGGCTTGATTTCTTTTCTCCTGAGCCAAGCATATGAGTTAAGATTGTTAGATTGTCTAGTTTTATTGAGATATCTGATCTAGTTTGATTTCCGGATATGTAAAAAAAAAATATTGTTTAATATTGTATTGTAAATAAGAAATTTCTTATAGTGATTTTCAATATATTGAATGATTTAATTATTTTTAATGGCTTGTGTAGTTAGACTTCGGTCTGGTTGCACGCCGGTCTCGGCCCTCGGATTTGGGTCGTGACAAATTCATTTTTAAATGAATTCTAAATAAGATTTATTCGTACATAAATTTTGTATGTTTTAAATATTTAAGTGAAAATGTTTAACTCAATTGAGTTTCACAAATTTACAATTAAAACAAATAAAAAACCTAAAAGAATAACAATAGAATTTGTCAAATTAGTCATAAAAAAAAAATGGTAATGTAATTTTGTCAAATTCATTGAAATATAAACAATACAAAAATTTAAAAATTTGAATTCATATTTTTTTTTAAAAAAAAAATCAAATATAAAAGTTATAGTTTATACAAAAATTACTGTCTGCATAGACAAGCATAAGCTCACACAAGAAAGTGGATCAACAAAAAGAACATATAGGAAAATTTGTGTGTTTTGTAAGAGTTAAAAGCATCTCCAATGCTCAATGTGGATTCCATCTTATATGGCATAATAAATAGAAACCGTGAAGGATGATTTGTCTAAATTATTTATTATGGACAATGTGAATTCTATATAACTCTCCAACCATAATGTGTATTTTTTTAAAAATTATAATTTAATAAAATTTAAAATATAATTAAAATTAAAAAAAATGCAAGAAAAAACTTAAATTACAACAAACGTTCCTCCGACCCTTCTCTGCTTGGCTTGGTTTCATGGTCGTGGTTCACTGCTCATCAGTTGAAAAATAGCTTATTTTTGTTCTCTAATTTCCGGTGAAGCTCCTCCGATAATTTTCAATTCTCTAGTTTTCATTCCATTATTCATCCGCTTCCCTTCTCTTCGTTCCAGAACCCTCAATCGCTTTCCAGTCGTTTCGGCCCCAGTCTCTTCTTGTTTACCAAAACTTTCCTTGGTGATTCCAGTTATGGCCTTGGTGATGATCAAAGATGACCTTGGTGATTCCGATGACTGATCGAAGTATTGAGGCTGGATCGCGTGTTGAGGCTAGGATCTACAGTGACTGATCGAAGATGACCTTAGTGATTCCGGTTATGACGGCGGATGAAACTGTTGGTGATGGTGGAACAAGGTGGCGTGGTGGCTGTGGATGGCTAGCCAATGATGGGTGATGATGGGTTGTTGAGGCGGGAATCAATGAGATTGTAATTTTTTTTTTAACAAATAATAAGAAAAAAAAAAAGCAAAACGAGAGAAGATAGACTGAATCAACATGTCTAATAGGCCTTCTACAAATAAAAGTCTTACTTCACATTGTCCATTTTTTGAACAGCCATGTCAGCTTCATATTTAAAATAGACAATTGTATTAGAGTGTATCTTTTGTTCACACTTTCTATCTTGTCTATGTGTTATGTGAACAAGAGCAACTCCATGTTGCATTGGAGATACTCTAAGCTTTTAGTTTAAATATTAATAAAGAAACCTACTCAAAATCTGTCATATCTTGCTGATTCAGCCATAAAAAATAAAGAAATTTGGTATGCACAAGGAAATGACACTCGTTTACAAGTTCCAATATCAGTGACGTTATTCTATTCATAGATAAGATTAGATAAATTAAACTGAGCAAATTAATCCAAAGCAAATGCAAATTTCTGTTTCCCAATGGCACTAACCCGTCCAGAGGATTTATGGCGCCGCCTCATCTCGTGAGGCGGAATTCCATATTTCTGATAATTTTGAATTAATTGAGTCTAAAATTGGTATATTAAAAAAGTGAACAAGACAAAGAGGTGAAGAGAACAAAATTCAATCGTCACTGTCAATGTCAATTATTGAACTCATTCATTAGTCATTAATCTTCTAATGCCATGTTCATGGTAAGACATGGCCAGCAATCACAATAAGAAAACAGTACTATAGTAAAAAATCCAAGAGACGACTAAAGATCCAACTTTTGCTAAGTGCGACCTGGAAACGAATGATTCTCTATTATTAGCGTTTTTCTATTTTTTTAGTTGCCAATTGCGAGGGAAAGAAAAAATCAAAGATTTCATTCACTTAAAAGAGTGGCCAAGAAACATATGCTACTTAGAAATGGCATATTACGACAACTTGCCGAAATAAGCAAGAGCAAGAAAATCTCAGAGCCACTATAAAGATGGCAGAATATCTCACTGTTCTTTATGCAAGTATAAAAGGTAGAATGGCGTTTCATATAGTTGTAGGCGCATCTAACGTGTTGATGGGTAGACTCAGAATTGGGATCTAATCCCCACTAGGAAATTCTCAAAGAATTCCACTTGGTTGTGCTGATGATATTATAGAAGACAAGAAAATGACTTTATAAAGAGCCAGTCCTTTGACATGGATTTTCTTTTTATTTCTTTGTCTTTCTCCTATACCCTTGCTTAAGGAAGCGAATCCCATCTTATTCGACTTGTTGAAAAATGAAAAAATATTCGCCAACTTGCATAATTCCATCACCCTCTCTCTCACTCTCTCTCCTGCTTATAAGGAGCAGGCATTGCAATCTGTTACCCATACCATCCCTTGACTTCAGTCTTCTCCCTTGACTGAGGCAGCTCTCCACTTTCCTTCTCTTTCAAAGTTTCTTTTCTTTTGCTTTAGAACTTAGAAGTTCCTCTATCACCCACCTTTTTCATTCATTTCCCCATCCAATTCTTTGCAATAGTCACTTTACCTACTGTACCAAATAATCATTTATATTTCCAAACCGAGGAAATGGCATCAAGCTACTACTCATCATCTTCTCATGATTCTAGCTCATCCTGGACACCCAAACAAAACAAGCTATTCGAAAAGGCTTTGGCTGTCTATGATAAGGACACCCCAGACCGCTGGTACAATGTGGCTAAGGCTGTTGGTAGCAAATCTCCTGAAGAAGTAAAGAGACACTATGATCGCCTTGTGGAAGATCTCATGAATATAGAATCTGGTCGAGCCCCTCTACCCAACTACAGGTCCAGTGGAAACAGCAACGCTAGAGGAATTGGTGAAGAGCAGAGGTAGAGTATGTTCCGGCAAAAAATCACTCATATATATAACTGGATAGTAAGTACTATATTGATCATTTATCATCAACTTCCATGCGTTCTTAATTTCTTGCTTGGATAGATCAACAACACAACAATGCGAGATAGATATGGAGCTCGTCCTAGCAAATCTCTAGCCCAAAGTGTGGGGGCTATCCTTATTTTTTCGTTAACATAGAGGAATGTCATCCCATCATAAGTTCTTTAGGCCAATCACTTATTTCCCAAGTAAGATAACAAAAACAAACTAAAAAGGAATCCAACTTAAACTTTCACAAAATTTTCACAAGAAATCTGAATCATGCATGTAAACATATTGCTGTCCAAACTTAAAACTAGAAGGAAGATAAGCAACTTGTAATCTAATAAAACAACATTTAGTTAAATATTTTGCTGTATAATGCTTGCAATAAGGTGTTCTATAGATGCAAAACTAGACCTCTATTTTTTTCCCTTTTAGGTACCATCTAAAGACTAGACCAGACACCGAACCTGATCCTCCCTAAAGATAATTTTCCCATAGATTTCAATCCTGCTGTGTGCTTTATCCTTGCTATATTGTATTCCTATCCAACTTCCAAAAGAAAAACCCCACATGAAATCTAATCCAACTTATTTTAAAATCATATGCACATGGTCTACGATTTGGAACAACTGACTATAAATTAATATAAATTTGCCGGTGCTTCTAGTGTTGATAAGAACCAGCATGTGACGCAACAAAAAATTTTTAATCAAATTTTACATTCCCCTGAAACCCTCCATAAATCCTAGACCTACTCACAACACAAGTTCTTGGATCTACCTGAAACTTTAGTAGGCACCATTAGGATTAAAAAAAGAATTCCATGCAGCCAACGTGCACTACTACTGGTTTCCCTAATTTAATATTCACTTATATAGACTCCTTTATAAAAATCTAAATTATCATGAAATAAATATAAAGCTATACAAAAAGATAATTTGACTTGTTCGCTCCTTTAATTTTAAATTCCCTTCATTGAAATTCTCTGCTCTTTTTGCTTTCTCAAAAATTCTTCACCTTAGTACAGATGAAATAGAAAATTAAAATCCAATTACGCCGGGTAATTAAACTGCTTTTTGTCTTGTACAGGCTAATGAAGAATCTAATGATCTAGAGAAGCACAAAAATATTGTACAAAAAGGAAGTGGATAAACTACCAGAGCATCTAGCCTTCTCATTCTGGAGTCGTGCTTCTGTGTAATTAATAATAAGCACGACAAAAGCGAACCATACATGTTTGAGTCTGATCTTCTTTCCTAAAGCTTGTGTCTACTGTATCTGTAATTGCGTTTAATTTCTAATCCTATATAAATTGTGTGAGCTCTCAATTTGCAATTTTCCACTATCGATTGCTTCGAATACAAATTCAATAAGATTTAGATTATCGTAATCAAACACAAGTAACCAACAACAAACAAGGCGGTGGAAATGTTAAAAAATGAAATCGCATGTAAATAGAAGAAAATGGAGCGAACTAACTGACCTTTGCGAAGTTAGGGTTTCAGACCGCCACTGCCAGCTGATGTGTGCTATATGGCAAGCATCTCAAGCACAAGGTTAGCCTCCGTGAAAGAGAGAGATAATAATTGATAACAAGGACAGAGTAATTGGAAGCTCTGAACTGAATTTACATTTGAAATAAAGACGGAGCAGATATGTGATATTGAAAATTGATTTAGAGGCGGGAAAACAAAAACACATTGGAATGGATATGCGGGGTATCGGTACGGTACCTTTCGTATACTAAGCGATCTACCATCTGAGCTACACTTTTACATATTTGAAATTCACGTTAAACTTTTATTAAAAGATGCAACTTATATTTATCATTAATGAATTGTATAGAGTTCCCCTCGAACAATAATTCCTGTAAGAATTATATTTAGGTGCTAATTTCTTTTATGTCCCTGAGGTTTAAGCAATTTTGTTATCGGATACTTCTATTTTTAAAATTGGTTATTAGGTCTTTTAGTTTTTAAACTGTCCTTTTATTTTTTAAATTAATTATTAGATCTTTCATTTTTCAAATAGTTTAAAATTAATTATTAGGTCTTTCAATTTTCAAACCGTCCTTCTATTTTTTAAAAGGTGAGTCTTGTTTGAGGTTATCCTTAAACCTTTTTTTTATTCTTTTTTTTAAATAAAATTATACATTATTTATATTTAGCTTCAAAATTAATTTTATAGGATCGCAATTTACAGATTTGATTCTATTTTAAAAATATCACATAAAATAAGTAAAACTATTAAATTTAACAGTATTAACTGTTCTACTTATATTATATTATATTTTTTAAACAGAATTAAATATGTAAACTGTGACTCTCTAAAATTGATATCGAAATTAGATACAATCAATCTATAATTTTATTTTCTAAAATATTCAAAAAAATAAAAATAAAAAAACATATGAAGATGAAGACGTTCGCATAGTAGCATTACCTTTTTAAATTAATTATTACGTCTTTTAGTTTTCAAACCATTATACTGCTAGATCCTTTCTTCGAAATTTTGCCTTTTATCATTATTTAAATTAAAAAGTCACTTTATTTTTCATAATTTTAAAATATGACAAAACTCCATTTTATTAAAAATAATAATAATAATAATATTATTATTATTATTCAAAAAAACAGAAAACTTGAATTTGTCCTTTCCCCACCACTAGCTCCGACACCTGCTCCACCTCAGTCACCGATGCTTGTACCTCCACCTTCTTCAACCCAAAAGTAAAAATAGTATGGAAAATAGAAAATCAAAAGAGTTCAATCAAACACTTATTTTCTGCTATTTCACTGAAAAACCAACAGTAGGATTTCAATAAATAATGTAGGAAAACAAAGAAAACGGTTTCATAAAATAATCAATTAAATATGAAACCCAAAAGCAAAACCAATATGGCATGATTCTTTAGATTCAAACGGATTCCATAAAAGCACAAGATAATACATTAAAATCATACATGCAATTCCATCACAAGACCCAACAAAGCAAGTATTCATTTATGGAAAACAATAAGGCCCAATAATGAGCAACTTATTTTTCTATCATAGTAGATACACAAAACCCAAAACGGTGGTGGCTCAGCAACGAGCAATATTCGTGACTTGTGGTGGCGGCGGTACTAGGGGTTACTGGGTAGCAGTGGTTGTGTGACGAAAGACGTTTCCAGAAAAGGGAAAGAAGAAAAAAGAAGATGAAGCAATTTGGCAAACTGTATTTAGATTTTTGGCAAACGGTATTCAATAATAATAATAATAATAATTTACAATTTTTCATTCAGTTTTATAAAAAAAAAAAACATAAAAAAAAAAAACATAAATCTCTCTATGTTTTTTTTTTACTAAATTATTTTTATGTTTTAAATTTGTTAAACAATTTAATTATTCCACCAATTTTTTCTTTAAAAATGAGTAATTTTATTAATTTAAAAAAATGAGCTAATTTATTAAATATAAAATTGAGTCATTTATAAAATTTTACAAATTATATAGGTGGATTTTTTTCCTGATTTGTCAAATTATATAGGTGTTTTTTTTTTCCCATTTTTTTGGGTTTCTTTCGTTTTTGTCTTTGCTTTGAAGAACTAGAATTCTAGTTCATGTTTTCAGCTTTCATTGAGATTTACACCCGGCTGCTGTTCATTTCATTTTTGTTTTGGAAGTTCGGATTTTAATATTGTTTTTATTTTCTTTCATAGGTGCAGATCCGAGCCAATTTCTTCCATTTTTATTCTTCTATCTGTTTTGAAATCCAATTGGATCAGTTAATTGGAATTTACTGAGATTCAAGTGTTTGAATGCTTGTATTTGAGTTCTGATTGGAGGTTCTGGTTGAATGCTATGGAAGTTGAAGAAGGAAAATTTGCTTAATTCCATATCAATCCTCAATTTGTAAAATTTTATAAATGATCCAATTTTGTATTTAGTAGATTGACTAATTTCTTTTTAAATTAATAAAGTTATCTGGAAAAATTAACTAAATAATCAAATTATCCAACAAATTTAAAATATAGGGATAAATTAATTCACTTAAAAAAATATAGGGAGATTTTTATTCTTTTTGATAAAACATACGGAGGAAATTGTAAATTTTTCTAAAAAAAATTAATAAATAAATTATTATTATTATATTAAAAATATAAATTAAATATATATAAAAATAATTAAGGACCTTAAAATATATTGGTTCGAATTTTAAGTGCTTGAAAAATTTTATATAGAATAAAGGGTATTTTATATAGAATAGGATGGAAGAACCCGAGAATTGAATAGTCCAAAAACTAAAGGACCTAATAATTGATTTTCCAAAATTAAAGACCCGAGAACAAATTTGCTTAACCTCAGGGACCTCAAAGAAATTATCACTTATATTTAACAAGTAGACTTCTCATGATTGAAAGAATGATTTGTTAATAAATGACACTTAATAATATTGGCTAATCATGGTAAACTCGTAAGTAGAAGAATTTAAGTATTAAATGGCAGTCTCGAGTTACTAATAAGCAACTTTCGATTAAAAAAATTATAGGATGTCGCAACTTTTTTTTCACTTTTTATTCAAAGGCTAGTGAATTAAGTTGTTAATACTTAAGATCTACTATAATTATATGTGTTGAGCACACTTTAAAAATCATTTTATTGTTGAAGAGGCTAACTAAATGTAAAATTTAGTTATTTTAAAAGAAACTATCTAATTTTCGAACCTTCGCTTATCATCAATATTGTAAATACACTTACCACTAATCGTGCGTATGTTTCATTTTTTTTATATTATATTTTTCTTATAATGCATACATATAAAAAAATTTGTGAGAATTTGACTATGCCAAAATAGTTAAAATAATATTAAACACATCATTTATAGTTGCAGTAGTTAGTGGAAATTTTAGAAAGAAAACTATTATTAAAAATATTTTTTCGAGCAATTCAAATTACAATTTTTTTTATTTTATTTACTATTACTAAATAACTATTACTGTCGAAAAAAAAATTATTTTACTACAAATGAAACCACACGGTAAAAAGAAAATAGTAGTAGTAAAAATGAAAACCCTCAATTGAAGCACCAAAATCAAAATACAAAAATAGATTATCTTAAAAAAACAGAAATACAATATTCCTTAAAATCACAAATTCGTCCGATACTATCGGTTGGCTTTCAACGGTCAAAACCATAACTCCGAGAATAGAGCTAATTCGCACTACTATAAATACAGCAATCAAATCACATTTCTAATCATCAAACATCGAATAAAACCATTTCGCCTACACTAATAAACAAAAAAAAAAACCCAAAAACATTAAAAAAGATGGCAAAGGCTGCAGTTTTCATCGTTGCTCTGGCTTTGGTTCTATTCGTGTCTGCTCATTCAGTTGCCAGTGAAGGGAGCAGCCCAACCATTTACGATCAAATCGACAAGGAAGCATCGAAAATCAAGGATGCCGTCACCGGAAACAAGGAGGAGAAACCAAAACCAGCTCCTGCACAGAATGACCAGTCTAGCGGATCATGGGGTTCCTGGTTCAAGAACAAAGTCGGGTAAGAATTTTTGTTTTTTGAAGATAAATTAAAATGATTTGATTCTTTTGATTAATATAATGTTCTTTTTTTGGTATCAGAGGAATGTTCTCAGGAAGCTCGCAGCCAAGTTCATCAACAGCAGCACCTGCACAGTCACCCTCTGCATCTGTTGGTTCTGCAAATGCACCTACTGCAGCTTATTAATTAAGATTTATACATACTTAGCACTAAAACATTATTTAAACCTCCCTTCGACTTTTGTTTCTGGGGAAGGATTTTCTATTTCAATGGTTCTATAACTATTATAAATTTTGTATTTGTTCTTATTAATAAAACTAAAAAAAAAAGGAGAGCGATTTCTTAATTTCGTAATGCTGTTGAGTTTTTTTCATATATATTGTTGATGATTTTTTTTTATTATTATTTATAGCCTAACTTATATTTTGTTTTTCATTTTAGTTTATTTTTTTGGGTAATATATTAATACAATAATTTTATAAATCACTGAATTTTTTAATAATAGATCTAAAATTAATGTAAAATAAACTTCCTAAATTAATTTACACATATTGCTCTCAAAAAAAAAATTTACATATAAATTTTTTTTTCCCAAATACACATAAATTATTTCTGTACGAACAAATTGTTTAAAATGCATTGAATATGATATATAACAATAATAATCATCATTTGATTTTTATTTTCTTTTTTCCTTCAAAAAAAAATATAAACCATCAAACAATTTAGTATAATTTTAAATATACTGTAATTATTTTATTATTTTTTTTAAATTCCAATAATCTAGATTAATCATCAACCTAACCTTCTAATCAGTATCTAATATAAATTGTCATTAAAAAAAAAAGTCTTGATTGGTTGGTAATAACTAATAAAAATGAGTCAAAAGTTCTTTTAGAAAAAATTAAACAAAGGTAATGTTCGTTATGTGTTATAAAAATGAATGGTTACGTAACGCATTGTTTTAAATTATAAAATGAATGAATGTGATTCAAATCTATTGTTTTGCGTTACAAATTAGACCGCCTGATTGGAATGTAGTGATCAACTAATTTCATTAGAATAATTAATAATTAGGGAGGGATTATAAGAGTTTAATGGTGATTTGCACAATCTGAAAATGTCTATAATAGTTGAAAAAACGAACAATTTGATTTCCATCAATAAGCAACGACTCCTGTCCTATGTATTGTTTGCATACATTAAATGTTCGCCATACGCTATATAGTCTATGTTTGTGGTGATTTGGGAATGGGTAATTAATACAAGGCTTTTGTCCAAGGGTGTGAAATTATAGATTTTTCTATGTTAAAAAAAATAAAAGAAATTATAGATTTTTGAAATTCTTACAAATAAAAAAAGATTACTTTCATTTTATTACACACCTAACTTGAGCGGGTGAAGTGGGCTAATGACCCAACCCATATAACTTTATTTACTGGTATTTACAGTGGCTAAAATATACGAAACTATATGCAGTCTTTTAGAACAACATTAATTCTAAAAGAAATTTCCACGCAATATTATTTTATTACGAAAATGCCACTATGTTAACGTGTCATACATTAATAACCTTTTTTTTTCTTCCAATTTTATTATGTCCCGATGGGTAAAATCCAAACAACTATTTGAAGGATTATATAACTTTTCTCTCCCTACTCTCAGTTAGATTTTACATTTTTTATAAAATAATTGATTGTCCTACTTTATAATGAAAAATTCAATAATTTAATTATATTTTTAAAATTTTTTGTCTATGCTATTTTTCTTAATTAGATATAAAGGATCATGAAATTTTTTTTTAATAGTAGAATATTATTATTTTTGAAATTACAAAAAATAATATTTTATTATTTGGAATGGAGATTAATTAGATATAAAAAAAAATTGGATTTCATATATACATTGTGTAAAATGGATGTACATCAAATTGAATCTCTGGCAAAATAAACTTTAGTTCAAATCGTTCGAGTGATATACGTCCTTCATATGAGATCAAGTTCAAATCCTATTGATGTTTAAAATAAACTTTAATTTAATAATTTATCTAAAAAATTAATTTATTAGTTAAAAAATTGATTTTCACTGAATTTACACAAATGTAAATTTAAATGAAATAATTTATTATGAAATTAACATTATGTAGTATTTCTATATTTGGGTAATTATGAAAATAGGAAGATTTGAGAGCAATTTTACCACAACCTTACTAACCCGAAAGAAATTTATCCTTTATATTTTTTCAAACAATTTTTCTCATATTAAAAATTTATGATATACTTCACTTTGTTATCTATTTAGTACTATATTGTTAATTTATGAAGAAAATTAACCATAATACAAAAATTCCGCATTTTAATTCATATATAGATATAAGCAAGTATTTCAAACATATTGGTCCAAAATTTATGTAGTAACATACATAAATAAATAAAAAGGTTTTTTCCCTTTTTGTTAGAACTTAGGAAATCCTAAGATCTTAGGTTATTTCCTAAAGATGGTTTTGTAACATCTAACTAAATTACAATTGACTGCTTCTCAAATGAGACACTACTCATTTTAATGTTCTAAATAGATATGAAGGTACTATTTTGGATACAAATTATAAACCCACAAAAACACGAGCAAAAATAAAATGTCTTCTTTTCTTTTAACACAACACAATCAAATCAAATCAACCAACAAAATGTACTGACAAATGACAAAAATATTCTTTGTTTCAAGTTTTCACTACCCAATTAATACTGGTAACTTAAATGCATAATCATAAAAGCTATTATAATACTACTAATTAAGATAACAATAAAAATTCCGAAAACAAAAAGATAATACTAATAATAATATTCTCCAATGGGGAAAAAAAAAAAAAACCCAATGCCTAAAGGTAGAAGAAGGTGAAGAAGAAAGCAAAACTAGAACATGCTTCTCTGAATTATGCGAGCTTAAAAGCTTTCATGAATGGAGATAATGGCTTTCCATTTCTAACCAAAGCAACTACTTTTTTTAAGTATCTACATGATCTTCTGCAATTTGAAAAACCCATTTCATGGTTCTGGATTAATCTCCATTTCTTGTTCTTGTTGTTGCTGGTTTTGTTGCTTCCTCAAGTTCTTGTTATTATGCATCCAAACTTTAAAAACTTGCCTTTTCACTCCAACTTCAGCACAGAATTTTTCTACTTCTTCTTCATCTTGCTTATTAATTCTCCACCCTACTTTCTCTGCAAATTCCATCATTCTATCTTTCTGCTCTTGAGTGAACTTTGTTCTAAATCTTTTCCTCGACAAAACATACGGCGGAGGAGGCGGAACACCCTCCGCGTTTGACTGAAACACATTAAGATCTTCACTAGAAGACTCAGTCCCTCCTCCACCGCCACCGCTACCAAAAGCAACAGTCATAGGTTGAATCATGTTGGCCGCCGCCGCCGTAGGACTGTTATTATGCATACCCATAGAATATCGTTGGTGGTGCAGTACTGTAGGAGAAGGCAATGGGGGTGGCAACTGAAGACTATGAACCATACCACTTCTTCTCGAGCTAGGACTGAATTGAGTCTCGCCGTCTACCTCTTTACGGTGGAAGTTACGGTGGCAGTCACAAGCAGCACATTTTAAAGCTTCTAATGAACCTTCTTCACCACCAGGCATGAACTCACCACACCCATCAAAAACATTGCCGCCGACGCTGGCGGCGTGGTTCCGGAGACACTCCCGGTATCTAACATTAGAAGTTTTGGAGTTAGATCCTTTTGGTCGATCTGGGTTAGGAGATCTTATTGCTTGAGAAAATGATGGGTTTCTATCTAGGGTTTGGGTGTAAGTAAGAGATGTGTTATTGTTACTGTTACTGTTGCCATTGTTATTCCCATCTCTTCTTCTTTCTAACCCTCCTCCTCCTCCTCCTCCTCCTCCTGAAGAAGCTTGATGATGGTGGTGACTGTAACTTGAAGGAAGTGATGCTCTAATATCATTTTCTTGACCTCCTAATTCCATAATTTATAATGACTTTGATCTATTCTTTTGTAATAAATCTTGGTTAAGGATTATATAAACTGCGAAAAATAAACCAAAAACCCTCAAAATACTAGGTTGTTTTTTAGGAAAAAGATGGGAAACGCCGCAATTTATGTCTCTAATTTTTTTTCCCCCCCTCAAATCAAGAAGAGGTAGAGAGGTTCTTGGACTAGTAGTAATAGTGAAAAAATTCAAAAGGAAAAAAAAATTTTAAAAACAAACAAGAAATGAAATAAGTTTGAAATAAAATGGGACCTAACTCACAGTCTCACAAGAGAGAAAGAAGAGCTTAAGACGACCGCCACCAACAGCTTTATTATCTCCATCACCACCACCATGATTTGCTAAAATAGGAAGAGGGTATTAATTTTGGAGGGGTTAAAAGAAAGGAAAGGAAAGGAAAGGAGAGTGTGCTTCAGTGCTTCCAACAAGCCAACTACAAATCCAACAAGAGACAGCTTGGTTGCTTGTGTTGAAGCCAGAAGGAAATACTAATAAGATTAGATAGATGAGAGAAAGAAAGAGTGAGAGAAAGAAAGAGAAAGGTTCTGTACAAAACAACCGACAACGTCATGTTCATCCCTCTCCCACGCCCTGCCACATTTGGGTCCCACTTTACCCCTTCATTATTGCTTCCCTTTCCATTTCTTATCTTTAACCCACTTGACCCCCTCCTTATGACCAAACAGATTTATGTACCTCTTCCTCGTCTCTCATGCCATTGCCTGCCTACTAAGCTTGAGGTGCGCCGGTCTGATTTCGATTCAAGCAGTTCAAATTGACTGTCCGGTTCATTTTCGATTTATGGTTTATTGGTTTTTTTAGCTGCGGTTTCAATTTGTATTTTTATTTTCTATGTTGGGGAATCTTAAAATTGAATGATAAAAATCTAATAAAAATTATGAAAATCATTTCCTCCCTTCTTTTGATTTAAGCAAACATAATTTTTCAAGAAAATTTAAAAAAAATTATTTATACTATTATATTTAATTCACTTGTTTTAAATATATTAATATTTAAGTCTTACAAGTGATTTTTACAATTTTAAAAATTATATTTAAAATAAATTAATAAACAAATTAGTTAAATTATTAATATTAAAAAAACATATATCTATATAAATATGTGACTATAAAAAAAAAGGAGGGAGTATATGATTTGATTATTTAAATATTTTCAAACATTAACGTAAAATTTGATTAAATAATTTCTTTTAAATCAATTCTCGGTTCAGTTGGAATTTTTAGTGAGAGTCACATAAATTATTTGTCCGGTTCGGATTTTGGTCCCATTCGAATATCCGAAGAACGGACACAACTTTATTTTCATTTTTAATCTCTCCTCTTCCTCTTACGGACCCTATACTCTTTTTTTTTTTTTCTTTTGGTAAAAAAAAAATACTCTTTTTTTTTTTCCTCTCTCTCTCGGACCCTATACTCTATACATATAATAATATAATGCCTGCCTAGTCATACTATTATTTTTTATTTTAATTTCTCAATTTAAATCCACTTTCTTCTATTTATTCGTATATTTTTCAATTCATATAGGTTTTAATTTTTACCCATCTTACACTACAAATTACACACTACATCTTTATATCATTTACACTTCATATATAAATCTCACTTCTAATAGTTTTTATTTATTAAATTTTAATTTTGACTTGCAAATTATGTAAAAATATGTAGTATTTATTTTTGCATATATGTTTAACTTAAGAACAATTATAAATTTATTCCTATTATTTGACATATTATATTATTTCACTTTTATTTTTAAAATTAGATTTTTTTTTATCTTTGATATATTATATTGTTTTATCCTTTTGTTAATTTTTTTACTAAACACCATTAAATTTTTAAGTATTTTTTAAATTATACCTAAAATACCCCTGTATTTTCTTTTTTACTAATTTATTATTGAAAAATAATTTATTAAATTTATAAAAAATTACAAAATTTATGAAAAAAAAAATCTTTTTTCCTCGTCATCGTGGATCAAATCTAAATCTACTAAAGCAACACCTAAATCTCCTTCGGTATCCCTCCTTCAACAAACAAAATCGCTATCCAGTTGACTCTTCTTCATATTTACACAAACTCATTAATGGGTGTTGTAAACTTGAAGCCATACCATATCTGTGAAGAATGACGAGAAAGAAGCAACCCTTAATCTCTTTATAGAAAGAAGAGACATGTTTGATTGAAAATGATTCAACCCATTAACCCATGTATTAATATCCATTAATATCATCAAAGAAGCAACCCGTGAGTGAAATTCTCGGAATTTGACTGATTATTAGATTTTTTTAGAAAAAGAATTTTGGTTTTTGAAAATTGGTATGTTTCGATTCAGATTATATAAAGTTTTTTCTAAATTTTGCTCTGTTGCTCGCTAATTGTTTGGATTCTTTAAATGTTTCAAAAGATCTATACTAAACAGTTGAAAGTTATTTCTGATTTTGTTCTTAGACGGCTAAAAATTGGTTATTTCTCGCTTTCTTTTGATCATCTTTGCAACCGACAGAGTTTTGCTTCTGCTTTAATTAAATTAGGTTTTGAAATTGCTTTATCAGGATGATTTCATGGCGGCTGGCCAAAGGAAGAAGAATTTAACGGTGTTTATTAATAAATTTAAAAGAAAGGATAAAATAATATAATATATTTAATTAAGGATTAAGCAGTCATTTTTGTAGATTACTAATACAAAATTGATTGAATTTTTTGAAAGAGGAAAATTGATTGAAATTTTAAAGTTTGGATTTTGAGCATTCCGTTTCGGAACACAACATCATGAGTGTCAATTCGAGCCGGACTAAATATAGTGAAGATCTCCCTCTTAAGGTTTACGTATTTATTAATTGTTGTTTAAAATATGCTAAATACTTATAGCTAATGGTTGTTTTGATATAATATAATTATTATGTGCTGCATGCATCAAGAAGTTGAAGGAAACACCGCCGAGATTTTTAATAAAACACACGATTATTAAGAAATTTTGTTAAAGAATGATCACTTACAAATTTTAAAATGGGGAAAGAATAAAAAATTGAGGAAGGAACGGCCAAACAAACAAGTCCCGAGATAAATATTATTAGCAGTAGATAAGGAATTAAATTAAATTAAACAAGTACGATTCCAAATGATTAAACATTAAACACAGAAGAAGAGAGAGAGATACGGAGCAGTGAAAAAGTGAAAAATAAGGTTACATTTGGATGTGTACTGTACAGTGTAGGAATGATTGTCGTGTAGTGAGGAGGATTCTCAAAATCTAAAAGCATAAAAAGAAATTATATATTACCATAACGTCCCTGCAATATATTATAGTATATTTATATGAATAATTATATGCGATTTATTTTTGATATATTAAATAAAAAGAAAAGGGTAAAATGGGGAAGAATGGAAATAATTAGATTTCTGCAAGTCTCTCTGCAACACCACGCTTGCCCCCAAGTAATGTCTTGTTTAGCTTTCCGTGATGCAATCGATGGGTGCATTTGACCTCTCATTTCCACTGTCTTTTGTGGGTATTTTAACCTTGCGAGCTTCATTCATCTAAAACTGTTCGTCACCATAACATAATAATGTGTTTCTTTCCCACCTTCCACCAATAGAAATGCAGTGAGCTATAATCAGGTGGCTCTGCAACTTCTTTTTTTGCAATTTTTTCTGTTTGCTCATTACCAACCCTATTCTCCTTTCAGAATAAAAAATTTTCTCTTTTCTTTTCCCTGACTTCCAACCAAACTTTCTTTTTCCTTTTTCCTTTTCTTTTGGTTTTTTCCCCTTCTTCTTTCCATTTCAACTTCCTTGTCGTATTCCAAAATTTACATCTCTTTCTTTCTAATTATTCTTGCTCAGACTACTCCACCCATAACGCGGATCAGGATCAAAATCTAATTGCATCTCTACCAGAGTCTTATTTATAAATTTTTATAAAATAAATAAATCATTTTTTTTAATCTTTTACTGTACTAATTGTATATTATAAATTTAAATAATTTATATTATCGTAAAATAAATTTTACGTTGACAATATCAAATATAAAGTTTAAAACAATTATATATAAAAGTATTTAAATATTATAATAATATATTCAACAAATTTTGATGTTTATATAACATTAAACTAGTTATTTTTGGTAGTTACTATTATAAAAAGTTAAAATATTATTGTGAAAATTAAGGTGAACATCAAGGAGTAATAAAATGTATTACAAAAATAATTTTACTATTTCGATTAATTAAAATACTTAACATTATTTTGAAACAAATGAATTTTATAAAATTTATAAATCTATATAAAAAATTAATTTTAATTTTAAATTAGTCATTTTGACATATTAAGTTTACTTACAAATGAATTTTGTTTGAAATGAATTTTAAAATTATAATTTATTTACTTCATACTGGGTTTAAAGTTTGTTGCCGAAATAATCTAGTTTAGCTTAATTTTAAATCTTGGGACTTACTTTTGCAAAACAAATACGTACTGAAAATGCTAACTTAAGTCGTTGTATGTACGTATATACATATACACTTCATAAATGCTGTATCATTTTTATTTTCATAAAAAAATACAACTTTATTTAAAAATTCTGAATTAATAAGAACATTGACATACCTTTCGCTTTGGAATTTTGTATACATTATTCACTCCCATCCTCATAGTAATTATAGTAACTAGGATATTTATGTAATAAAAAAAACATAGAAATTCATTCACATTCAAGCATATATCTACTGCATAATAATGAAATTCACTGAAAATTTTGATATGGAATAATCGAATTTAATATATTTAGATTTAATTTAATATTATAATAAAGTGAGAATATATGCAAGTTCCAAGAGAGCTGCGAGCAGCAATGAAGTGTGGGGTTTAGATGATTCACCAATCCTTGTTGGTCTTAGGATCTGTAGTAGGACATGTGACTTCAACTTTCATTGGTCCGATCTTAACCTGACCCATCCATGTCACATATTCATAGGCGTGAGCAGTCTTCCCTAATTACAGAAAACTAAACTGAGCGGATTTAAAAATTTTAGTTTTAATTACCCATATTTTTTGTACCAAACGGCGGCATTTTAATCTAATATAGTAATAATAAAATGAAGATGTTTGGAATTAGATTATATAAATTTCGATATTATCGATCACTAATTTTAATTGTAACCAAACTGTTTGGTAAAAAAAATTTCAATAACAAAAAATATTTGGTGTCAGTGATTTTGATAATTTTCTAAAATTCGGTATTTGATAATCAGTACCGATTACTAAATTCACACCCCCCAACATCTTCAACTTCAAAATTTTTTTGAAGATGTTCACAAACAAAACTAAACTAAATGGTTGGTTTGGATTTGGAATATGGGCTTTAATTTTAATTTTTGTGAAAAAGGAGGGATTTGGCGCTACATTTTTATTTTTGAAGTCACAATTATCAATTCGAATTTTGTATATACTCTCCACAATCAACTAAGCTAATATGTGTTGTCATTGTCAAGACGACCAATAATTATATAGCTGTCATTTCAATTACTTTGTTACATTTTTTTTCAAAAAAATTTATAAAAAAATTCCTATATTTTAGTAAAATAAATAAAAAACTCCATGTTTATCAGATATTATACAGAAACCTCCCTGTAATATTTTTCCGTTGACATTTTTGTCCTTCTGGCTATTTTTTCTGTTAAAATAACGGTTCAAGGATTAAAATGTAATTTCACGGGCCCTTTTGAAAATACTCAAAAAATAAAGGACTGTTTGGAAAATTGTTTTCTTCCTCCCCAAACGAAGCAAAGCTTATCTTTCCTATCTTCATCATCTTCTTCAGTTCCACCGGCGACAGCAACGGCAAGGAGGGACCACTGCCGCTGCCACTCCCACCTCCATCGACTTCATCTTCTTATTCTTCATCTTCTTCATGTCCAGCAAACCATTGAGAGAGAGATCGTGAGAAACCGGCAAGAGGAGAGAGAAAGGAGAAGCTGCCGACGCAAATTTCAGTGTGCTCCGGCGTCCGAAGGTGAAAAGGAAGGCACCGATCGACTCACCTCACTGAGGGCTTCCGATTGACGTAGGCCTTGCCGCCTGGAAACATCGTTTCCGGTGACCAAAGACAAACGGCGACTGAAAGCTTTCGATGAGCTTTCCGGCGTCTACGGTGGTCGGACGGAGACTTTGAGGACTGATCTGGAATCCTCTTAACGCGAGCTTTCCGATGATGTAGGCCTTATTGCCGATCTATAGCCAGATCGAAAAACGTGTTCAACAACCGAAACTTTCGATGGCTTTTCCGACGCCCTACGGCCATAGTCCGGCCAGTTTGAAGGTAGATTCTCAATCCTTATTCTATAAGCTTCACTTTGATGTTGAGTTTAAGTTGATTGGTCGCCGGATTTGAAAGTTGTGTTTTCTGGCGACCGATAGAATGATTATTGTGATTTTTCGGCAAATTTGTGTTTTGTCTATTGAGTTTGATTGCATATTTGGACTCCTTGCAGCGATACGAAGCTATTGATGTGCTCGGATTTAAAATCCGCCAACGTTTACATTTTTCGGTAATTTTTCGGCCATCGACGGTGACCTGACCGGCAACGTTTGGGGAGGAAGAAGATAGGGAAAATTTAAAATCAATCCCTTCTTTCTTTAGTTTTTCAAAAGGACCCGTGAAATTACATTTTAATCCTTGAACCGTTATTTTAACGGAAAAAAATAGCCAGAAGGACAAAAATGTCAACGGAAAAATAATACAGGGAGGTTTTTGTATAATATCTGATAAACAGGGAGTTTTTTGTTTATTTCACTAAAATATATGGATTTTTTTGTAAATTTCCCTTTTTTCCATGTATAAACAACAATGTAGAAAATTTGAAATACTACCAATGGTTTTTTGGATTCCTTATATTTTTCTTTTTGAATGTGTTTTTGGATTATTTACATTTTCATTTATAGTAAGTTTTATAATTGTTTATTATTATTTTTTTATTGATATTGGTGAAAAAGTAATTTTTTAGAAGGTTAGTAATTGTTTATTATTATTTCTGTTTTGGTATTAGTGAAAAGTTAATTTTATTGGTGTTGGTAAAAAGCAAATGTAAAGAAATGAAAAAATTGGAGGTAGTATTATTTTGGGTATTAATTGTAAATTTTATTTAAATTTGAGTTGGTAACTTGATCTTCATTGCTTATTTGGATTGTTTAATTATGTTCTGTTCTTGGATGGTATAGATAAGGAAGCATTTATGCAACATTTTCTTATCCAATATTTAGGAACATACATTGAAACTCTAGATAAGGGAGATACTTATGCACCAAACTATATAAATTGAGATTGCACAACAATAAATGGAAAAAGTGAGAGCTTTCAAATTTTAAAAACATGATGTGGAGCCAAAAAGGTTTAAATTAAAAACATGGCAAATTGGGTGTGCTTGAGTTGATCTTCTTGCGTGTATTTGTGTGATGAGAAGGTGTGGGTCCTAAGTTCTAAACCACATTTTGTCCCCAATTTGGTGCAAAAGCAGGCTATCTCTGTTGTGCAGATCATAGAAAGGATCACCATTATTATGTGATACAATATTTATATAATCTATTGAATCTCTTTATAATTTAAGAAAAGTCAAACATTTAATAAAATTAGGATTGGTCATGAACCCGTTTGAGTTGGTAACAGCATGAAAATTGTTTTTCGTCTTGCAAATGATTTTAAGCACTCACTCTCTACTCTATCCCATCCTGTAATGGATTTGAATAGAACATAAGATGAGGTAAATTGATGTCTCAGGGTCAAATTGGAAGACCCTAGACAGAGCTGTGATTGACCTTGGTATGATGCTGTCTGGATGATCCTTGATGGCCGACCCCTGGGTCTTGGCCGACGTGGCCGACCCCTGGTGGGCCGACCTCTGGTTGGCC
>CATIWJ010204138.1:0-28245 GCA_949640765.1 Croton laevigatus | reverse complement strand
AGCAATATTCTGGTGTGGTGCTCCCTATCCTATGATGCTGTAATTGTTTCTATTTTATTTTAATCATATCAACTATCTGCAAAAAGTTCTCACTTTCATGAATTTTGATAGAAAGTGGATCACATGGATTCTTAAATGCTTATCTTTGGCTAGAATTTCAATCCTCGTGAATGACTCTCCAACTGAGGAATTGTCCCTACATAAAGGCCTTCCCCAAGGTAGCCCATTGTCTCCCTTTTTGTTTATTCTATGTACAGAAGGACTCAATTACTTACTCAATAAAGCCGCATCTATGAACCTCTTCAAAGTGTAATAGAATTATTGGAGGAGTCAGTCTCACTCAACTACAAAAAAAACCAATCCTATATAACTCTCACTCTTAGTGTATAGCTCTATATTACACAACTCTCTCTATTGTGTTTTCTGCTCACTCACAGTCTTCTCCTCAATGCTGGAGAGATGCCCTCTATTTATAGGGCCAAAAAGTGAGTGTGAACAAAATCCAACATTTGTCCATAATGGTGACTTAGAAGCTTCAAGAATGGCGGTGACAGCTGGAAGTTAAGAACTGCTAGTGAGTTTGTGCTACTGGAAGAACTTGAATACTTACAAATCTCCCCCTCCAGCTTTTTTTGTAATTCTCTCATTTCGACGATGTTTGTACACAGCTTGTGTTTCTCATATGTCGCCACTTTAGTTAATATGTCTGCAACATTTTTGTTAGTGTGAATCTTTGAGAGCTTGAGTTCATTCTCCTCGACTACTTCTCTAAGCCAGTGATATCGAACATCAATATGTTTCGTGTGAGAATGATACATCGAGGTTTTGCTAAGATCCATAGCACTCTTACTATCACATTGAATGATGTACTCCTGTTGTGAAAAGCCCAACTCTTGAAGAAAACATTTTAGCCATTTAAGCTCTTTCCCAGCTTCGACTGCGACGATGTATTCGGCTTCTGTCGTAGACAACACTACACATTTCTACAACTTGGATTGCCATAAGATAGCTCCCTTACTAGTGTGAATATATAACTTGAAGTAAATTTTCTACTATCAAGATCTCCTGCCATATCAGCATCTGTGTAACCTTTTAAGATTAGTTTTGCTCCCCCATAGCATAAACATAGTTTTGATGTACCCTTCAAATATCACAATGTCTATTTGACAGCTACCCAATGTTCTCTTCTTGGATTTGATAAGTATCTACTCATAATACTGACACCGTGAGCAATATCAGGCCTTGTACACACCATTGCATACATTAGGCTTCCTACTGTTGAAGAGTAAGATACTTCTTTCATCTTCTTCTTTTCCTGTTCAAAAGAAGGGCAATTTTTTTTACTCAACTTGAAGTGTTTTGCCAATGGGATACCGACAGGTTTGGCATTTGCCATGTTAAACCTTTTGTAACGCATTCAACATACTCTTCTTATGTCAAGAACAGCTTCCTTGCCTATTGATCATGAACAATTTTCATGCCCAAAATTTATTGGGCTGGATATCGAAAGACTTAGACAGATCTTGCTTCAAGTTGTTGATCATGGTTACATCCTGGGCCACTATCATCATATCATCCATATAAAGCAAAAGGATAATAAATTTTTCATCTGGGAACTTCTTTAATTACACACAGTAGTCTGTAGTTATTCTTTTGTATTGGTGTTCCTCCATAAATGTTTCAAACTTTTTGTACCATTGTCTTAGAGCTTGTTTGAGGCCGTAGAGGCTCTTTTTGAACTTGCACAAGAGATGCTCTTTCTCCGGTACTTCAAAACCTTTACGTTACTCCATGTATATTTCTTATTGCAAATTACCATGGAGAAATGCCATTTTTACATCCATTTACTCAAGTTCAAGATTTAGACTGGCAACCAATTCGAGTACAACTTGAATCGACATTATCTTCAGAACTGGTGAAAAAATCTCATCAAAATCAATTCTTTGTTATTGTTAGAACCTTTTGATCACGAGTCTCATATTATACTTCACAATATTTCCGTTTCTATCTTTCTTTAGTTTGAAAACCCATTTGTTTTTTAGAGCTTTCTTTCTATTGGGAAGTTTCACCAAGTCATGTGTTTGATTCTTCTACAATGAATTCATCTTGTCTTCCATGGCCTTCCACTAATGGGACTTGTCATTGTGAGATTGAGCTTCTCAAATGCTCTCTGGCTCCCCCTCGCTGGTAAGAAGGATCCATTCAGATGGCGAGTATTGTCTTTATGGAACTAAACCTCGCATAGATCGTCGAACTTGAGCATTTTCAATAGTGTCTTGGGGTGAAGGCTCCCTCCGCTTAAAAATTTCCTCTTCTTGATCAGTATCAACATCTACTGGATCATCATTTTCTTGTTCAACATGGACATCATCATGCACTTCCTCGTTATTAGGAGGAATGTGTATTGTTACAAGGACATCTTCTGGAGGATGAAAACTCTCTTATGTGTTAACTTTTGGAGCAAACTCATAAAACTGGTTTCCATAGAATACCACATCTCTGCTTCGAATAACTTTTTTTCTTCGGGATCCCACAACCTGTATCCAAACTCTTAATCTCCATAATCAATAAAGATGCATGGATTTGACTTGAGATCAAGCTTCTGCCTCTGCTCCTTGGATACGTGCGCAAATGTCTTGCACCTGAACACTTTTGAGTGAGAGTATGGAATGTCTTTTCCTAACCATTTCTTTTCTAGAAATTCAAAGTTTAATGGAGCTGAGGGTGACCTATTTAGAAGGTAACAAGTTGTCAACACAGCTTCAGCCCAGAACGACTTCGGTAATTTAGCTATATTGAGCATGCATCAAACTTTCTCTACAATATTGCGATTCATTCTTTTGGCTACACCATTGCGTTGTGGGATCAGTGGCATTGTCTGATTCCATGTTCTGCATAATATGTTGAAAACTCTTGGGAAGTGTACTCGCCTCCATTTTCGGATCGGAGGCATTTCGGCTTCTTTCATGTCTCTCTTTCTACTATGGCATGAAAAGTTTTGAAGCGATAAGACACATGATCCTTCGATTTGAGACAATAAGCCTATACTTTATGTGAGGCATTGTCAATAAATATCAAAAAGTATTTGCTCCCCATCAAGTGATTCTTCTTTAATAGGTTCATATACATCAGAGTGAATAAGGCTGAGTAACTCAGAACAATTCTTTCCGGTGGTACTGAAGGAAACTCAGTGTTATTTCCCGAATAGGTAGTGCTCGCAGGGATCCAAGGCAACATGTTTATCAATTGAGATGGCCTCCTTCTTTGCAAGAGTTGTCAATCCCTTCATGCTTATGTGACCCAATCTCCTATGCCACAAGTTTGGTGAAGTCTCTTCTTCAATAGCATTGAGACTTGACTAACATAACTTTACATGGGTCTTATAAAAATATGTCCTTTTGCAATAATCATAGAACCTTTGGATAACTTTCACATACCTTTTCCAAAGTGACTTTCATATCCCTCATGATCTAGAACTATATATGAGATAAGATTGAATCTCAGATCCGGAATATGTTGAACATTTTTTTAACACAAATGTGCACCCAACGCATGTTCTTATGTGTACATCACCAATGCCAACAATGCTCGAGAAACTGGTGTTTCCCATCTTCACAGTGCCATGGTCTCTCAGATTATAAGTTGTGAATAGATTTTTGGTCTGAAGTGGCATGAAAAGATGCAAGGGTATCAATTACCCACTCGATATCATGAGTAGCTACATTGAAGCATGCTTCTTCTTTGTATGTCACAAATGCAATGTCTGATGACATAATGACTACAGTCTTACCATCTTCTTTGTTCCGACTCGTTTGAGTCTGCTCCCTTAGAAACTTTCGGCATTCCTTCTTTTTATGCCCATAAATACCACATTGGTTACAATGGCCTCGAATCAAGTCACTATCGTGTTCTCCCTCGACTTTGGGATCTTCCTCGACCTCTGACTCTTCCTCAACCTTGTCCTCTACCATCGTTTTTGCCTCCCCTTCTCTATTATTTTTTGAAATAAGGGCTTACGACTGATCAGTCCTGGCTTCTTTTCTACGGGCTTTCTCATTTATTAAGGCATCTGTAACCATATGCATCGTTAATTACCACCAGGCATGGAATTGCTGAGAGTAACAACAAGCTTCTCCTAGCTATTAGGTAGAGAACTCAGAGGCAATATAGCCTGCTTCTCATCTTTAACAATCCCCATTTAGCAGCACCGAGCTGATTCACGAATCTTGAAATTGACTCAAGTGTTCTATCACAGGGGTATTACTATGTAACTTGCAATTTACCAAACATCTCATCAACAACATTTTATTTTGAGCGGTTTTCTCTTAGTACATACTCTTAAGCTTTTTCCAGAGTTTGTACGCACTCTGTTCTTAAGCAATATGATGGTATACACTATAATCGATACACTGTCAAATTTGTGCGATAGTTTTTTTATTCATTTTAGCCCATTCTTTTGTCTGTCTTCTCGTCAGATTTAACACCTTTACTATCGAGCCACTCAGCTAAATCCTTCAAAATTAACAAATTCTCTATACGAGGTTTTCACATGTTGTAATTTATGGAAGTGAGTAGGATTATAGTATCCGATGATGATTTCTTCATTTTAAAGTATATCAAATTTACTTGTATGGGATTATGGAGGCAAAACTAGGCCAAACGAAGTTCACGATCAAATCTGGAATGCTAAAAAATGGTAGGAACCAGTCTGACCACTTTAAAAATTGGTTTGGAACAAAGTGAACCGAACTTAAGAAATTTAAATCGAATCGGATCGGTTCAAATCAGTGGGATGAGATTTTGATGACTTGGAAGAAGGAGAGAGTGCCACGTGTCACAGCCTGGAAGCTTACTAGATGAGATGACATGGCAAACGACTCAGCAGTAGAGATGACATGGTTAATGACGTGGCGATCTAGTCTGACGTGGTTGATGACGTATACTGATGACGAGGCTGATGACGTGGTCTGTTGACATGGTGAATGACTTGTTCTGGAGCTAACGTGTCAATGATATGGCACTAACTGATGCTGAGTGGCTACTGACTGGGTTGTCTTCAACCTTCAATTGGTGTGTGTGCCGTGGGGAGCAGAAAAGTGGTGACGTTGGAGCATCGTCCTTGATAAGTGTTAAATTAAATATATTTTTATATTGAATTATTGTTTAATTTTTGGTCTTAGTTGGTACTTAATTTATATTTAAAGAACTTATTTTGTTATTTTCATTTGACAGGTCATAATTGTGTGCTAGTGCAAAGAAGACTAAAATCAAGGAAAGAATGACGTGAAGAGGAGTAATTGTGCAGGAAATTGAAATGTTCAAGGGTCTTTAGGAATAAAATACATAATTATGGGTATCCAAGGATATTTTGTCCAACATATAGTTGGGTTGTGCATTTTATTTGGAAAAGAAGAGGCTAGCGTGCATTTTGGTGTAGGGACTTCATGTTGAAGTCCAAACGCGACCTTATGTGCGTTTTGCTTAAAGTTAGTCTTTAGCTATGGGCGATGCACCATTTTAAGTGGGATTTTCGAACTAGTTAATACGCCACAATTTGAAAACTAAAATAGAAAGCAGATGGTCTTGACGATGACGTTTTCTGGATCAAGAGAGAGAAAGGCAGAGCAGACTATGATTCTTGATGGAGATGAAGATTTGAAGACCGAGTTTCTAGTGGGTATTTTAAATTTTGAATTTGAAAATTCAACTGAAAAGAGGAGTTTGCTATGGAATAAGGGGGATGGGAAAATCAAATAGAAAAGGGGGATTGCAGGTACAAAAAAAAATTAGAGAGAGAGGACACGAACCAAAGAAAAGAGAGGTTCGAGAAAGCTTGAGGAGTAACAAAAAAAATATACACATAGAGATTACCTGAAAAAAAAAAGGAGGAGATCAAAAAATAGAGAGGGATAAAAGTTGAATAGAAACCTGAGATCATAAATTAACGAGGAACAGAATGAAGGGCCAGAGATCGGAGAACTTAACAAAAGAAAAAAATAGAGGTGAACGGGAAAGAAAAAGATCAAGAAATAGGTCTTCACATTATAGAAGAAAGGTGAGCATCGGGGGTCATTTTTTTGCTTGGGTTTTCCAATTTTAAGAACTAAAAATAAGAAGAGTGATCACCGAAAAACAGGAACTAAAGAAGAACATCTTCGATTGGACTGAAAATGAAGCTAAGGGAAACTCAACTTTTCACCAATTTTGGGCGACTGGAAATCAGAGTAAAACAGAAGTTGCGATTCCATTGAACAGGTAGATCATTTCCATTCGAAATCATTGGGAAGAAATTGATTGAGGCAGATTAGATTCTGAATCAAATTTTTACATTCTTTAAGAAGGACAAGGATTTAGAATTAATTGTTATTTTCTTTAATTACTTGTTTTTCATTCATTACATTGTGATTGTAAAGATAATGAATTGATTGCACTTGTTCCTCATTTAATTTTGCTAAATTAGTAATACCCATGTTCTGCTTCTGTTATTCATTTAGAATCATTGAGACTGTAGTGACGATGATGAGATAAATCTTTTGTTTGTGTCTGGATTACGATGATCCATATTTGTGATTAATCTTATAATGTGATTTGTCTGGTTATTTCGATCGTTATTTATCGTTGCGACTTAGTTGTGGTTATAATTGATTGAATTAATTTCTGCTGGCATGATTAATTTTAATTCTATTTTTGTAATTTGAGATTGAGAATTCCTGTCATAAATAGAACGTCCACAATTAAAAGGAGTTGCATGTAAACCTAAAGATAGGTCGACATAAATCCTCTGGATTGGGGTCAAACCCAAAACTGGAATTCACAGAACAGATTAATGCGAGACTAGGGGTTTTAATTAAAATGAGAGTTCAATTAATCAACCTAGGATTAGACGTTAGCTAGCTCGAGAGAGTGGTTAATATAAACTAGGAATTCCTACGGTCCAACGAAAATAACAGTCAATTAACCAGGTGAGTTGAGTTCAGAAAAAGTCTTAGGGGGATTCAAAGTCCAAACACTATTGTTTTTTAGCTCTGCTTGTTAATCGTTATTTTTTGTCATTTTTAAAAATTAATTTTGTTGCTTGCTTCCATTTATTTGATTTAGTTTGCTTTTAAACAAAATTTTCAATTACTAAACTTTGCCAGTTAGATAATATAGAGAGGGTTATTACTAGTAATTAGTAGTCCCTGTGGATACGACACTCAGTATTCCGGTAGCTATACTAGGAGTGATAGGTACACTTGCCTAACAACCCGTAGCGTAGTCGCTCGGACGAATATCGCCGTTGTCGGGGGCTAGGATATTAGAAAGTCTTGATTTTTATTAATTTAGCCATTTTTATTTTCTTTGCACTTATTATTTCTTTGTTTTTTGAGGTATTACACGTGGTTTCTTGTTTTTTCTGTTTTCTCATGAGTTTCATTAGTGCATGACTCGCAGCAATTTGGCTGAACTAATAGAGCCAGATCCTAAGATTAAACGAACTGCTCGTCAGAGACTTGGAGAACGATTGCGACAGAGAAGCGAAGAGTTAGATAGACAGCTTGAATAAGAAAAACAAGTAGAGCTGGGTAAACCACACAGGATAATGTCCAACTATATTAGACCAGACATTACTGGGTCTGAGTCCAGTATAGTGACATCAACTATTACAGCTAATAATTTTGAGATTAAGCCGAATATAATTTAGATGGTGCAACAGTATTAGTTTGATGGGTTACAAGATGAGGATCCAAATGCACACTTGGTCAAATTTTTGGCAATTTGCGACATGTTTAAGATTAACGGGGCCACAGATGATGCTATCAGATTAAGGTTATTTCCATTTACACTGAGGGGAAAAGCTAAGCAATGGTTAACTTCTTTGCCAAGGGCATCTATTGACACTTGGAATGTTTCAGTAGAGAAATTCTTAGACAAATATTACCCACCTACAAAAACTGCAAAACTTAGACATGACATTTCTTCCTTTGTTCAACTTGATTTGGATACACTTTATGATACATGGGAGAGATATAAGGATTTACTCACGCGATGCCCACATCACTGTCTCTCGGTTTAAATGCAGGTACAGACATTCTATGGTGGTTTAAATTATTAGATAGATGATAGATGAAGCAGCTAGGGGTACCTTAAATAGTAAAACACCATAAGAAGTCCAGGAGTTGATTGAGCAAATGGTAATGAATAATTATCAGTGGAGTACTTCTAGAGTTAAGCCTAATAGACCAGCAGGTGTTTATGAGGTGGATGTGGTTATAGCTTTGGCAGCACAGATGGAAGTGATAAATAAATAAGAAGATTGATGGATTGGCTTTAGCATAAAATCAGTCTCAGGTTATGCAGTCTAACATGTATGGGGAAGGATCAGGAATTCAAGAATGTAATAGGGTAGTTAACCCTAATATGAACAACCCCTATAGTAACACCTTTAACTCAAGTTGGAGGTACCACCCTAACTTTTCATGGGGAGGACAAGGATAGCGGAGGCTAAATATTCCACCAGTATATCAGTCACAGCCTCTACCTCTAGAGAGAATGCCAAATTTGGAAGAACTTATGACTAAGTTTCTTTAAGAATATGATTCTAGGAACAAAGCATCTGAGATAAGGTTTCAAGCTGTTGAGACTTCTTTAAGAAATCAAGAGGCTTCAATTCATAATCTTGAGAAGCAGATTGGACAGATAGCCAGAGCAATTTCAGAACATCAGCTAGGTAGTCTACCAGGTAACACCGAGACTAATCCCAGAGCGCATGTTAAGGCTGTAACTCTTAGAAGTGGGAGAGAGTTAAATGTTGGGGAGGTTGATAAGAGTAACACTGGGGGAGATAAGATAAGCGAAAATGAGAAAGCTAAAGAGAAGTTTAACCAGCCACTTGTGAAAGAGTTTAAGCTAGCCATTCCTTATCTTGCACGGTTGCAGCGAGACCACATGGATGAACAGTTTGGTCTTGATCTTAATAAACAATTGTATATTAATATTCCTTTTGTTGATGCATTGACACAGATGCCTAAATATGCAAAGTTCTTGAAGGATCTCCTTTCGAGTAAGAGAAAGCTAGAGGAGGTGTCGATGGCGAAGTTAAGCAAGGGGTGTTCAGCTATTCTGTAGAACAAGCTACCCAAGAAACTTTAAGACCTAGGGAGTTTTACTATTCCTTATTCTTTTGGTAACTTGTTTATTGATAGAGCTTTAGCTGACCTTGGGGTTAATGTGAATTTAATGCCATATACGATGTTTAAGAAACTGGAGTTAGGTGAACCTAAACCAACACAATTGAGCTTACAGTTAGCAGATAGGTCTATTATTCTTCCTAGGGGGTAAGATAAAGGACGTGTTGGTCAAAGTAGATAATTTTATCTTTCCCGTTGATTTTGTGATTCTAGACATGGATAAGGATATATAAGTGCCTTTAATTTTAGGACGGCCATTTTGGCTACTACTAGAGCTATTATAGATGTTAGCGAAGGTAAGTTGGTTCTTAGGGTCGGAGATGAGGAGGTTGTTTTTCACGTACCTTAGCATTGTGGGTCGTCAGGCTCCTAACGTTAAACAAACCCTTCTTGGGAGGTAACCTAAGTTTTCTTTATAGCTTTTGATTTTTGTTTGTTTTTATTTATTTGGCTGTTTTTTTTCTCTTTGGCAATTTCGTCTTCACTAACACAGTACTTTTCCCCCACCGTTTTGGTTGATATCACCAACGCATTTCTTCTACGTCCACCAGCTACTAGAAAGACGCTACGGCTATTGTTTTGAGTGTTTGCAATAAATTGGATTTGTGTGGTTGATTTTTCTGTAATAATTTATTTTCTATTTGAACTATAATTGAATTATTTTCCTCCAATTTATGGTTAAATTTGCTTAAATTGGATTAAGTAGAGATTGTTTCTTGTGAGATTGTAATTCTGCTAAATTCTCTTTCATTTTGTTTATGAGTGGAATGGGATAATAGGTCAGCTAATAGAGTTCTTCATACTTCAAGGCAATTGATGAATGGCTTTGCGGCATTTTTAGGGCAGTATTTTTGCTACCCTCCCTTTTATTTTATCTTGCTTTTTACCCACATTTTGTGCTTGTTTGTGATTAATCTCACATTAAGGGCATTATGCGAGATAAGTATGGGGAGGAGTTTATTGTGTTTGGGAGTATTTTGTTGAAATTTTATGCTTAATTAGATAAGTCCTACTTTTGCACTTAGGATGTTTTTATGTATACCCATTTCGATGAATTTTTGTTCTTTCGTTATTATGATTGTTATTGAAATACTTAAGTGTGGGGATAAACTTTTATGAGCTTAATTGGGTTCGGTCGATGAGTGTGTACCCTATATCTTGCCTAGCATAAGTTTTGGTCTATGATGGTATTTTTAGTGAACTTCATGCATATGGTGACGATTAATGTGCCTTGTTTTGAACTTAAAATTTTTCTATGCGTAAATATTTTCGCATGTTTAAAAAAAAATTGCTTTGTGTTGTGGTTCCACAATGGTGTGTGGGAGAGTGAGGCGACATAGTTGATTTCATTTTATCATTCATTACGTATTGATTCACACACACACGGTCTTGGCTTGGTTCGTGATTATGCTAAATAATTTTTGAATTACTTTTTGAAAGTGTGGGCATATTTAATTGTTATTATTCACATGATTATCAGCTAATCTTGAGGCCATATTTTTATTTGCTATAAGTCTAGGTAGTATGGGTACACGCTTGTTGAGTCGTTATTATTTCCTCTGATCATTACTTTTGATTATTTGCTTGAGAACAAGCAAACGCTAAAGTGTGGGGATATTTGATAAGTGTTAAATTAAATATATTTTTATATTAAATTATTGTTTAATTTTTGGTCTTAGTTGGTACTCAATCTATATTTAAAGCACTATTTTGTTATTTTTAATTTTATAGGTCATAATTGTCTGATAGTGCAAAGAAGAATGGAATCAGGGAAAGAATGATGTGAAGAGGAGTAATTGTGGAGGAAATTGAAATGTTCAAGGGTCTTTAGGAATAAAATAAATAATTATGGGTATCCAAGGATATTTTGTCCAAAATATAGTTGGGTTGTGCGTTTTATTTGGAAAAGAAGAGGCTGGCGTGCGTTTTGGTTGAAGTTAGTCTTCAGCTATGCTTGACGCACAGTTTTGAGAGGGATTTCTGAATTGGTTAATACGTCGCAATTTGAAAACTAAAATAGAAAGCAGATGGTCTTGACGATGACATTTTCTGGATTAAGAGAGAGAGAGAGGTAGAGCAGATTATAATTCCTGATGGAGATAAAGATTTGAAGACCGAGTTTCTAGTGGGTATTTTAAATTTTGAATTTGAAAATTCAACTAAAAAGAGGAGTCTGGTATGGAATAAGGGGGACGGAAAAATCAAATAGAAAAGGGGGATCACAAGTACAAAAAAAAAATTAGAGAGAGAGGACACAAACCAAAGAAGAGAGAAAGATTCGAGAGAGCTTGAGGAATAACAGAAAAAATATATACATAGAGATTACTGGAAAAAAAATAGGAGATAAAAAAATAGAGAGGGATAGAAGTTGAATAGAAACCATAGATCGAAAATTAACGAGGAACGAAACGGAGGGCCAGATATCGGAGAACTTAATGAAAGAAAAAAAACAGAGGTGAACGACAAAGACAAAGATCGAAGAAAAAGGTCTTCACATCAGAGAAGAAAGGTAAGCATCAGGGTTTGTTTTTGCTTGGGTTTTCCGATTTCAAGAACTAAAAATCAGAAGAGCGATCACAAGAAAACAGAGGAACTAAGGAAGAACAGCAACGATTGGACTGAAAACGAAGGTAAGGGAACCTCAGCTTTTCATCAATTCTGGGCAACTGGAAATTAGAGTAGAACAGAAGTTGCGATTCCGTTGAACAGGTAGATCATTTCCATTTGAAATCATTGGGAAGAAATTGATTGAGGCAGATTATATTTTGAATCAAATTTTTACAGTCTTTGAGAAGGACATGGATTTAGAATTAATTGTTATTTTCTTTAATTACTTGTTCTTCATTCATTACATTGTGATTGTAAAGATAATGAGCTGATTGCACTTGTTCCTCATTTAATTTTGCTAAATTAGTAATGCCCATGTTCTGCTTCTGTTATTCATTTGGAATCATTGAGACTATAGTGACGATGATGAGCTAAATCTTTTGTTAGTGTATGGATTATGATTATCCCTATTTGTGATTAATCCTGTAATGTGATTTTTCTGGTTATTTCGATCTTTATTTATTGTTGTGATTTAGTTGTGGTTAGGGCTATAAACGAGCCGAGCCGAGCCAAGCCGAATACTTAATTGCTCGAGCTCGGCACATTTATTACTCGAGCTCGGCTCGTTTATTTAATGAGCTCTAATTTAAGCTTGAGCTCCACTCGTGAGCTCGATAATTTTCGAGCCAATCGAGCTTGGCTTGTGAACTCGAGCTCGAAAGCTCGTTTTGCTCAAAATTATTCAACAACCTGGAAACAAAACACAGCGCAACCAAATTTAACATCAATTAAAACCAAAGTTGTTCATTATCAACTTAATTCTTGTATTAACATTACAATTTCAACATCATCAAATGAAGAACTAAATCACAGTACAAGCATCTCAAGTTCAACAGAAGTGCAAAAAAAAAAAGTTCAGCATAAGCTAATAGTAAACAGAAAACTTAAGAACACAATGAACACACTTTGCAATCCCAACAAAATCCAATGAACAACTAACACAAAGCAAGAACTCTTTGCAAATACAACAGAAGCAAATAAAAAAATACAATAGAAATAATGGAAATAGAAAATGAACATGTTCAAGCTTCGTTCTTCGTTAAAAATCCAAAAACTAATAGAACTTTCAGACCCTAAACAGGATCGCTTATCTCCATCGCTGTTTCAGACCATCCAGCCCCATCATCATTCTAGAATCGAGCTCTGCTTCTTCATCTTCGATCTCTCTAGTCGAGAATCAACCAATCGCCATGGACTAGCTCAACCCAAAACTCTAGCTGTGATTTAAAATCCCAACTGAATTGAGAACCCTTGCTCGCTGATTGAAGACCCAAAACACGTCCTTGGCTGAGCTCTCGTTAAAAACCTAGAATCACAACCAAAATCAGAAAACAAAAAGAAGAAGAAGAAAATGATTTGGTCTGGTTTCCTTTCTTCTGCCTTCATCTAAATCGCCAACTTCTTTCTCTCTTCATGATTCCTATCCCACCAATTGAACCAGCATCGCCCTCTCTTCATCCATGGTCATTAAAATCCCTAGCAAATAAGAGTGAGAGTTAGAACGAGATTGAGAATTTTGAGAGGAGAAGCAATCGTGTTAGGTTATAAATGAGCTATTTATAGTTAAGGTTGCAAGTAATATTAGGTAATACAAGCAGCTCGCAAGCCTATTCACGAGATCGAGCTCGAGCTTGTTTACACATAAACGATATAGCTCGCGAGCGGCTCGTTTGTTCATGATACATGCTCGAGCTCGGCCCATTTATTTGATGAGCTCGTTTATTGAGCTCGAGCTTGGCTCGTTTAGCAGTCGAACGAACTCCAATGAGCATTTAACGAGTCGAGCACCAAGTGAGTCACGAGCAGCTCTGCTCATTTATAGCCTTAGTTGTGGTTATAATTGATTGAATTAATTTCTGCCGACATTATTAATTTTAATTCTATTTTTGCAATTTGATATTGAGAAATCCTATCATAAATAGGACACCCATAATTAAAAGGAGTTGCATGCAAACCTAGAGATAGGTCGATATAAATCCTCTGGTGGGGTCAAACCCAATACTGGAAATTTACAAAACAAATTATTGCGAGATTAGGGGTTTTAATTAGAACGAGAGTTCAATTAATCAACCTAGGATTAAACATTAGCTAGCTCGAGAGAATGGTTAATATAAACTAGGAATTCTTACGGTCCAAGGAAAATAACAGTCAATTAACCTGGTGAGTTGAGTTCAGAAAAAGTCTTAGGGGAATTCAAAGTCCAGACGCTATTTTTTTTACCTTTGCTTGTTAATCTTTATTTTCTCTCATTTCCTGAAATTAATTTTATTGCTTGATTTCATTTATTTGATTTAGTTTGCTTTTAAACAAAATTTTCAAATACTAAAATTGCCCGGTTAGATAATAGAGAGAGGGTTATTACTAGTAATCAGGAGTCCCTATGGATACGACACTTGGTATTTTGGTAGCTATACTAGGAGAGATAGGTACACTTGCCTAACAACCTATAGCATAGTCGCTCAAATGAATATCAGTCCTCGTATGGCGTTCGTTCGTGTTGCGAAAAAATTTCAGATTCCTCCTTTCGACGAGAGGAACACAATGATGTGAGCAGAATTTGATTTTGAGCAAAACTTAAAAACATGATTTTTCGAACAGTATGAATTTTTCTAGGAAAAATTCTGAAAAATTTTAAAGAACTCAACAAGGCTCTGATGCCACTTGTTAGGATTAGAAAACTCTTCTATTCACAAGCAGAAATAGAATTATAGGAGGAGTCAAGCTCACTCAACTACAAAAAACCAATCCTATCTAGCTCTCACTCTAAGTGTGCTCTCTATTACACATCTCTCTTTATTGTGTTTTCTGCTCACTTACAGTCTTCTGCTTAGTGCTGGAGAGATGCCGCCTATTTATAGGGTCAAAAATTGAGTGTCAACAAAATCCACCATTTGTAAACAATGGTGGCTTGGAAGCTTCAAGAATGGCGGTGACAGCTGGAAGTTAACAGCTGGAAGTGAGTTGGTTCTACTGGAAGAATATGGATACTTACATAAAGGCCTCACTACTTGTCCTTCTTTAGAACCAATTACACATTTGCAGTTTGCCGATGATACGTTGATATTCTGCAACAATTCTGAAGAAAGTATGCTGAATGTAAAGAGTATTTTTGCATTGTTTTGAATTGGTATCAGGTCTCAAGATCAACTTTCACAAAAGTTCTCTAATTGGCATAAATGTGGGGGAAAAGGAGTGATAACTTGCAATCCAACATGTTTTTTATTCTTAATTTTGTGCTTATTTAGTAGTTAAAGTGCTTAATTATGGAATTTTATATAGTTTTTCTTCTTTTTATTAGGAATAGTTGGATTTGACGAAAAGAAAGCAAAAGGGACTGATTTGAATGAGTTTTGAGATATAGGACACGAAGCTAGAAGCTAATTGATGATTTTGACGTTGCCAAGGGATTAGCCTTGCCCAAGGCTAACTGCCAAGCTATAGATGTGGACTGCAATTCTTTGGACCGCTGGCCTACTTTAATCTGAGATGTTTTATGCTTATTTTACAGCCTAGGAAGGATTCTTGAACACTATTTTGCTGCCTAATTTTATTATATTAGTGTGGGCCCCAGTTTAATTATTATTTAAGCATAATTTAGGTCTTTAAGAGGGTATTCTGTTCACCGTCACATCAGTGACATTTTGTAGCTTTTATTTTAGTTTCTTCAGCCGTTTTTCCATGGCCATGAGTGGCTAAGTCCCCCCTCTTCAGTCAAGGGTTAGTTCAAGGTTGAAGTTCTTACGATTGTGAGATCTTAATGTTCTTTAATTGTCTTTGATTAATATATTGCATTTATGTCTTTTCTGTGGCTTATTGGAAAAATATATCATTAGTTTATTTCTGTTATTTGACCAAAAAGGATCCGTTGCTCATCTAATAGAAAATTGCATAGCTATTCAACTCGGTTAAATCTGTAATTTTTTAGTCGACTTGATACAAGTGGCGATTGATATAACTTGATTGTAACCAGGTTTTTGGGTTATATTAAGTGAAGGCATAATCTAATCTAAATGAATTCTCGTAGTCTTTGTTAGTTAGGGCAAGGTCTTTCTAGATTTTAATGTAATTGACAAATTCAATCCTTCGTCGTACTTAGGGTTGTTTGTTGATTAGGGGTTGTTATTAGATCGTATTTTAACATCCTAAGATTAAGAAAAGATTGGTTGGATTGTTGTACTTTCTGACTATAACTTGTTTGTAATATTTAATTGAAGAGTTATCTTAGAGTCAATGATCAATCTAATGAACTTCATACCGCGAATTACCTTTGACTAAGCTCGTTTCCCATTGATTTCTGGTATTTAATTTATTTTGCTATCTATTTTTGTTTTTAATATTTCAATTCTTAAAAATCCTGTGTTTACTTTAATTTTTAGTTTTTTGTTTCATTCTGGTTAGCCTTGTCAAGGTTAATCCCTTGGGTTCGACCCTTCTCACCCTATTTGCGAGTTTCTTTGTTTTAATTTGGAAGAGTATGCTTTTATTTTTGGTGGATTCGACACCCATCAAATTTTGCCACCATTGCTGGGGATTAGCTTGCTTTACTGTTAGTTACTTCCTTGGATATCCATGTCTGAAAATTTTCAATTGGAATTTGATCTGGAGATACAGAAAACAGCTCGTGCGTTGAGGAAAGAAGCAAGAGAACGGAAAAAGGTAGAAGCAAGTTCTACACTTGATCTAGATAATTTAGTTGCTGATTTAGTTGAATCTTCAATTGAGTTTGTTCCTGAATTTGAAGAATCCGCACCAGAGTCTGAGGAAGAAGAGATGGCGGACAACCGTACCGTTATAGACCTACAAGCAGCCCCTATGCATTACATATGCTAATTTGGTAGTACAATTTAAGTTGAAATCTGGGCTGATCCATCACCTCCCTACTTTCCATGGAATGAAGAATGAGAACCCACACAATCACTTGAAAGAATTCCATAGAGTGTTTTCAAGCATGAGACCACAAGGTGTTATGGGGGATCAGGTTATGTTGAGAGCCTTCCCATTTTCGTTAAAGGACGCCGCTAAAAAATGGTTACTCAACTTACCATCGGGTTTCATAACAACTTGGCAAGACATGGTTCTAGCATTTTTAGACAAATATTTTCCAGCTTCCAGAGCCGCCATTACACGTAGAGAGATTTGTGGAATTCAACAAAGAGTTGGAGAGAGTCTTTACGACTATTGGGAGAGGTTTAAGAGGTTGTGTGCAAGCTGCCCATAACATGGGATGTCAGAGTAGTCCTTAATTCAATATTTTTATGAAGGAATGGTGGATATAGAGAGGAAGCTAGTTGATGCCATGAGCAAGGGAGCTCTGGTCAACAAAACTCCCGCCCAAGCTAGAGAAATAATCTCAACCATGGCTGCAAATACACAACAATTTAGGCAAACCGAAGAACCTTCAAGAAAGATTTACCAGGTAAATACTTCTTCCATTGAAGATAGACTGAATGAACTAACTTCTTTGTTTAAAACTTTCACTATAGGGATAAATGAGAGTTCGAAGGCGTGTGAGGTGAGCAGTTCCTATTAATACCCAAGCAATGTGTATCCCACTTTACAAGAAGAGCAAGAGCAAGTTAATGCTGTTGGAAGATTTCCTGCACAGCCCCAAAATATGATCCGTTCTCGAATGCTTACAATGATGGGAGGAAGGATCATCCGAATCTCAGATATGGAAATCACCAACAGAATTTCCAACAACCCAGACCTCCTCGACAACAAGCCTCCAATTTTAATGGATATTTGGAAGATGTATTTCAGTCCCTTACTACATTTCAGCATCAATTCCAGCAATAATCGATGAAAAGAATGCTTGAATTTCAGCAAGAGACAAGGAAGAGTATGTAGAATATAAATAATCAAATCAGCCAATTAGCCTATTCCTTAAGTAAGTTGGAGTCACAAGGGAACTTCCCTCTCAAACCATTGTTAACCCATGAGAAAACGTAAGTGCCATAACTTTACGTATTGGAAAGGAGCTAAACATACCAACCCTTAGGAGAGGCAACAACGAATCAAGAAAGGAAGTTGAAAAAAAAAGTGGAATTTCAGTAGAAAGAGCATCCTAAGCAAGTTCGAAAGCAGTTGCCCGAACTGTTTGTCATACCACCTTCGTTTTTCGAGAGGTTGAGGCAAATGAGGAGGGTGAAAGAAGAGGACATCTTTGAAGTTTTCTGCAAGGTCGAGGTAAATATTCCCTTACTTGATTTAATTAAGCAAATACCTCGCAATGCGAAATTTTTAAAGGAGTTTTGCACGAGCAAAAAGAAACAGACCAATGCTGAAAAGGTAAGTGTGGGGGAGAACGTCTCTGTAATTCTGCAGCGAAAGCTTCCCCCAAAATGAAAGGATCAAGGAATGTTTTATATCCCTTGTAGAATAGTCAATGTGCAAATAAAAAAAGGCAATGTGTGATTTAGGTCCTTCGATTAATATGATGCCATTGTTTGTTTTCTCTTCTTTAAATGTTGGTTCTCCAAAGAAAACTAATATTTGCATTGAGTTAGCGGGTAAATCTGTAATCTACCCAGAAGGGGTGTTAGAGGATGTGTTAGTGAAAGTAAGTGATTTAATCTTTCCAGCTGATTTTTATCTAGTTGATATGAAGGACACTAAGTCCTCAAATTCTTGTAAAATTATTCTAGGAAGACCTTTTCTTAGAACAACTAGGACAAAGATTGATGTTTTTGATGGTATTCTTACCATGGAGCTTGATGGTGAGGTTGTCAAATTTAGCATGTATAGTGAGGTTGAGGAAGTTAGTGTTAATTCTACTGTGTATGGCACTACTTCCATTGATTCAAATATTCAAAATTCTTCTTTAATTAATGATAAAAATGAGCTTAATGTGGTAACTTGCAAGAATTTTGATATTGATTGCACTAACAAGTCGAAAGAGAAAATTTTGTTTGATGAAAAGTTGCAGGAAATAGAGGATGAAAAGAAGGAGCGAAAGTTAGGGCTGAGATGATTGCTGAATCGCTTGAAGTATGTGTTCTTGGATAATGGAGATCCAATTACATTAATCGTCTCCAGAAAACTAAACAATAAGCAAGAGAGGGAGTTAATTTGAGTACTAAATGAGTACAACGATTCGATCGGATGGGCAAAGAACATTGCCTTTGGAATCCCGACAGAATTTGGTTAAGATTTTGGAAGCGTCTAGCCTAAGACGTTAAATAAGGGCGCTTGCTATAAGGCAACCCAGTTTACGGTTACCAAGCCTGATTTTGCTACCTCTTTTTATTTAGTTTTATTTATTTATTTTTAGTAAATAGTGTCATCTCCTTCCTTGGACTTGGTTATTAATTATGCAAATTTTTAGAGCTTAAAGAGGTCTTCAATGGCTAATTGGGTTAAAATATCAATTCTCTTGGTCCAGTCTTGGATAATAGAAGGCATGGGTTTAATTTTCATTTTAAATTTGAAATGAGTGGCACTGTTGTCTTTCTCCTCCCTTAGTTTTAATTCTTGATGCTGTAAAATTCTTAGAGCTTGAGGAGAACAACAATTGTTAATAGGTTATTTAGGTGGTAATTATTGATACTGGAGGCATGGTTTTGTTTTTTATTTTTTTTATGTTTTGGTCACATGGGTTTTGTTATTAGGTTAAATTTTCTTTTCTTTAACCTGTGTTTCTTTAATTTTATTTGACCAAATAAAGTAATTACTTGACTTATTTTTATGTTTTTTTATAGAAGGGTGAAAACACAGCACCAAACCAACCACTTCCCTTTTCGATGGTCTCCCTCTTCTTTGATCTGCTCCACCGCACTGGACGCCACCACCACGGTCCTCCATCCACCGATCGGAATCAGCAGAGTCGCCGCCTGCACCTTCTTGGGAGTCCATCGATCGGCTTCACCTCACAGCCACAACGAACCATGGAAGTAAAAGTGGAGATTTGGGAAAGATCCTTCACCTCCAGACTTGAACAAAACCTAGCTTTACCATCTTCGACCGCCGTTTACTCAAACTCAAGTAGCATAAGCTTCCCCGCGGCCGACCGGAACAACTAAGCCTTACCATTCTTCTTTTCGTTTTATTTTTCTGTCAGAGTTCCTCTACACCATGAACCTCTACTCAAACCCACCTCCACTCACCGATCAGATTCTCCCTTAACATTCTGCTCCACCAGATGCCACCACCATCCATCCACCACCAACCAGACGCAAGCTGTTGCTCTTCCACCACGGAAACCCCTCCCTGCCGTTTCAAGACCCAAGTGCCACCGGTTTCGTCCAACTCTGATCGAATATATGGGCACCGGTTTCTAATTTCACCGCCCCTATCCAGGAACTCAGGTTTTGAATACTCAAACGCTGCACTTCCATAGAAAAAAAAATAATAATAAAACAACGACAGCAATTAAAGTGATTAATTGTAAGTCACTTGAGCAAAAAGAGCTACATCTGAATTGAAGCATTCTGTTTCGTTCTTTTCTCTTTTTTGTGCAGACATTTTACCACAAACAGAAGTCATATTAGTATTGATAAAATATAGATGAAGAGGCATGGAATGGAATGAAGAAGGTTTTTTTATATCTATTTCTGCTGTGCAAATACTACATATTTATACAGAGATAATAAGAGCTAATTTAGAAAATAAGCTAAGAATTAGGCTAAATCTACGGTACCTAAAACCTTCCTATACAAGATATACAGCTCATGTAGTATCAATTATTCCTATATAGAAAATATACAGCTCACGTCAACAATTTTCACTTCCAATTTTAGACAATCAATTTTAGGTCAGTAATTTAAATTCAATTTGGATTAGGAATAATGGCATATTAGCTTGTCTAATTGGGCTGTTCTCAATTAGTTTGGAATTACACAGTTTAAGCACTTGAGATTATTTGTTCTATCCTAGTTGCCTCAAGTAAAGGATTTGAAATCTATTATTGTTGTGTGCTGAGATATAATTGTTATGGGTTGATTTTGAGCTGTATTTAATTGTGTTGTTCTGGTTGCTTTGCTATGATTTAGCTGATATTGATTACTTGGGAGAAACCACATTCTGTTTTGGTGGTAGTGTTATTTCTGAGATTTTTGCAGGATTTATTGAAAAAGAACAGGTAAGTCTATGTGAAGGAGAGCCAATGGTATCAAGGAGTTACAAGAGGTGAATTTATGTGAATATTTTGGCAATAATAAGGCAGTATCTCTACTACTTTAACTCCTTTTATTTTTTATTTCGCTTGCGAGCCTCCCTCTGTGTTTAATTGTGATTTATTCCACATTGAGGACAATGTGAGGATTAAGTGTGGGGAGGAAATTTGTTATTTGGGAGTGTATTTTTGCTGAAATTCTGTACTTTATATGCTATATAGCTGCTTCCATGTTGGTTTATGTTATTTTTGGTCAATTTTTAAATTTTTTTTAGTTATGACATATTCTGAAATTTCTAAATTCTACTTGCTGCCATGTGCTTATTTTCAAGGAAATTTGACCATTTTGATTCCTTTTGAAAGAAAATGCTTCTTGAAATTTTATTTTAACACTTATCCCATGATTTTTAGAGTAAAACTTTTGAATTTTTGATTATATGAACTAATTTTTGGGATTTACTCTATGTGTTTATTGTGTTCTTGTGCCATGACTTTAGACCTTTAGGAATTCTAGAGAGGGAAACTTTGTCTTTGTCACTTAGTCTAACCATAATGGAAGATTTGAATGACGAGACTAGTGAGTAAGAACTTAGCTTGAGATTGACCATCATTGCACTTATGAACCTTTGTTGGAGTTGTTTACACTTTGAATTTTGAAAATTTATTTTTCAAAACTTAGTTTCTTTTGATAAGTGTTTTTTAAAGCAATTTCTGAAGCAAAATTTAGGATAGCTTCTGTAAATGCCATAACTTTCCTTTGCGTTCCCTTGAGGCAAAATTCTAGGCGAGTCTCGACTTTTGAAATGATTTAGGCATTCTTTTGGCCGATACATTAAACCTATTATATTTATCCCTCCTTCACATTACCCTTCTTTTAACCCCTTCTAGCCAACGACGTATGCTGAATGCATGCTCTAAAATTCTTTTCGTAGCCCACATTATAATCATACAAACCAAAAGCCTTTGCCTACCACCCTTGAACGAGAAATAGTCTACTTGATTGTTTTGAGCATATGCATGTGCTAGTTATTAAGATTGACGCAATTGCAATTTTGTTTAATGTCTTTGTTGAGAGTCAATTTTTAAGCTCTTGGGAATAAATGGCACTTAAAATCCATTGTGTTTAGAATCTGTTGTGTTTAAATTGTTGTTAGATTCAAGTGTGGTTGTAAATAAGTCAAGGTTTTTGGTTTCCGTAGAAAAATAAAAAGAAGAACGAAAAAGAAAAGAAAGAAGTTCTTTGGAAAAAAAAAGTGAAAAGAAAAAAAATTCAGAAAATGAAGAAAAAAAGAGAAAAATCAGAAAAAGGAGAAAAAAAAAGGTAAGTTGTCAATTTTAGTTTGTTATAGTTAAAGTTAACGTTTTCGTTTTGAGCCTTATTTGTCATCTTGTGGGTATTAAAGGTAGATAGGTTGTGCATTGCTTTATTGGGTTTAATTGCTTAAGACTCATTTTCTCGTGTTTCTTTAGCCTTACATTATCCTTTCTTTTGTAACCTTCACCCTAGCCTAACTCTGAATAAAGACCTTTTGATCCTTTGTTGAGACTTGTTCTACATTAGTGGAGAGGGAATTTGAAGGAAAGCCTATGGTCGTTCACCGTTTTTATTTTATTGAAGCTATAAAAATGTGTTTTTACTGCTTTGTTAATTGCTCGATTAAATGCTTGTTCATTCAAACCTCGAATGGTGTGCGTTTTATGAATTCTTAGTGTAACCTTTTCCAATTGAGTTCATAACGATGGAATGATATTAATGGTTGAGTTTTCAATTGCGATGTTGAGTTATTTGGGGAACTTGCTTGTGTTGGATTGGGTTTTAAGGTGATGTTTGTGGTCTCCTATATAGATTTGATTTTGAGTCTTGAGTCATGCTTGAGGACAAGCATGGGATAAATGTGAGGAGATTTGATAACTTGAAAATCCAACATGTTTTTGGTTCTTAATTTTGTGTTTATTTAGTATTTAGTGCTTAATTGTGGAATTTTATTTAGTTTTTCTTATTTTGATTAGGAATAGTTGGATTTGACGAAAAGGAAGCAAAAGGGACTGATTTGAATGAGTTTTGAGATATAGGACATGAAGCTAGAAGCTAATTGAATGATTTTGACGCTGCCAAGGGATTAGCTTTGCCCAAGGCTAACTGCTAAGCTATGGATGTGGATTGCAATTCTTTGGACCACTGGCCCACTTTAATTTGAGACGTTTTATGCTTATTTTATAGCTTAGGAAGGATTCTTGAACACTATTTTGATGCCTAATTTTCTTATATTAGTGTGGGCCCCAATTTAATTATTATTTAAGCACAATTTAGGTCTTTAAGAGGGCATTTTGTTCACCTTCACATCAGTGAAGGCTAATCCCTTGGGTTTGGGTTCTGTTTCAGTTCTGGTTAAGAGGGCATTTCTCTTTTTTTTAAACTAATTTTTAGTTTTCTGTTTCAGTTCTGGTTAGCCTTGGGGAAAGCTAATCCCTTGGGTTCGACCCTTCTCACCCTATTTGCAAGTTTTTTTGTTTTAATTTGGAAGAGCAGATTTTTATTTTTGGTGGATTCGACACCCATCAAGGAGCTCACACGATTAGCAAATCTCATTAACTGCAAAATAGGAACTTGGCCTATTACTTACCTCAACTTACCACTTGAAGCAAACCCAAAAGGAAGGAAAACTTGGGAACCAGTTGTGCATAAATTCAAGTCAAAATTGGCAAGTTCGAAAGGGAAGCTTCTTTCACTTGCTGGTAGAATTGTTTTGATGAAAGCAGCACTGGATACAGCTTACCGGTGGTCGCTCCTCAAGAATTCAAGAATGCCGAAAGGAGGACTCTTAGATATCATTTTCTTTCGAGCTTTCTCATGCCAGAATTTCCCTTCAACTTGGAGCAGATTATAAGTTCAAGTAGCATCATCCTTGCTTGATATAAGAAAAAGAGCCACAGAACCAATATTTCTTGGTTATCACCGCCTACATCCTCTTTCAAATGAAATGTTGATGGTTCTTCAATAGGTAAACCCTGGCCTTCAGGAGTAGGAGGTGTTCTCAGAAATGACAAAGCTAGCATTATTTTCCTTTTTTCTTGTCCTATTGGAGTTCAAGATTCAAATTTTGCAGAATTGGCAGCCATTATGAAGGCTTTAGAGTTTACAATCTCTCTTGGTTGGGTACAAAAAGACATTATCATTGAGTCTGACTCCACTAATGCCATCACTTGGTGCTCTAAGTCTTCTTCCCTGCCTTGGCACTTTTGGGACTCTATTTTTTATCTTTGGTCACTCGCTATGCTTTTCACTTCTCTGGATTTCAATCACTCTTAGAGAAGAAAACTCCCTTGCAAACCATTTGGCAAAAGCAGGAGCAGAGAGGACTTCAGATTTCTGAGCATTTTTGGAATGAGCAAGGCTACATCTCTTGCCTCTCGAATTCGAGATACACAGAAACACGTTAACGTATTTCAATTCACGTTAGCGTGTTTCTGTATATCTCGAATTCGAGAGGTGAGAGGAAAAGTTTTACCCTTTTGGAATACTTTAATTTTGTATTACTTTTAGTTTTATGACTTATTATATATATATATATATATATATATATATATGCGTTGGTCTATGTAAGTATGTACATTTGTCTATCTAAAAAAAGCCAAAAAAAAAAGGTTTATCCATATAAAATGATTGATAAAGTATTACTACGTCTAATTTTTTCATTTCTTTACATCCTAAAAACACAAATACCAATACAACGCTACTTTTCACTAATACCAATACAAAATAATAATAAACAATTATCAACCCTTTACAACACTTACTTTTTCACTAATACCAACACAGAAATAATAATAAATAATTAAACCTACTTATCCAAAAAGGAAACATAAAGAATTGAAAAAATTTACCAAAAATGGAAACGTAAACAAGTGAAAAAACTGGAGGTAGTATAACAATATCATTGTTGAACTCAAATTAAACATAAATCTTTTTATAAATTCCATAATACTAATGTCTTTAAAAATCTAAAATATCCGTCATCAATGATTCCCAACAAAAAATCTTCCAATTAAGAATGTTCATTGATCATGTCCCATTCCCAAAATCAATGATTCCCTATATTGATTTCATATTCATCCCTATATATAATATGAACACCACACTTAATTATTGCCTCATGTTGTGGTGGTCAACTCTGTCATCAATAAAGAACCGGAATGAAGCCAGCATGAAATGCTCTTTACAGTGGAAAGTTTTGTACCAAAGGAACACATGGTTTGTTTCTATGTAACCCACATTCCCACCTGGAAAATCAAAGAAATGAATTATTCCAAATTCATCTAGGATTCCTGCAAAACACGCAACATTATTTACATAACTCCAAATATACTGGTGATTGATAACAGCGCAAAAGCAGAAACCCATTATGTCATCATGCTTCTCCAGCTCGAACGAAAGACGAAAACCACTTTCTTGATATCTCATCCTTGGCAACACTTCCACCCCAGGGATACATAATCTAAACTCCTGCTCCATGAAAATGAGATAGTTGATGAATGAGCCAATTTAAATAGGAGAAACCTAGTATGTAGAAATACTATAAAAATCTTTTCCTTAGTACATTTTTTTTTTCCAGTGAAATAATGTCTTGAACTTCTTAATGTACTCTCTCTCTCTCTCTCTCTCTCTCTCCAACCTAAGTCTCACTAATGAATTTTTATCAAGTAAATATGCATAATAATTAAACATACTTTCATTTTTATTTCCATTATTAATTGCAGCTTATAATTTGTAAGGGTAATATAGTCAATATACTAAAAAATTATTATAAATAAAATACTTATAACATTATTTTTCTTGTTAATAGTAGAGAAAAATAAAGCGAGACTTATTTTTTTGACGAAGTTGAGTAACTTTGTTTAATTACTCTGTCTCAAAATATCTGTCTGATTTTATCTTTCTCCACTATTAAAATATATTTTTTAGGAAATACTATTAAAAAATATTTAATTTACTTTAATTTTAATAAATTATTCAGCAAGTTGACTGCATTACCCTTATAAAGGAAAGGTTAAATTATTTGAAATATAAAAAAATGGTGACACTTGTTTTGAAACTCTAGAAAGAAAAGAACGAAAGAAGTACAAACCTTTTTGTTTGGATATGCTGATAATACATCTTCCATGATTCGAAGGCATACGTCATTATCCAAATTGATGCAATTGCCAAAATCAAGACATTCTTCATAGTCATATTCTTCCTCCTCTTCTTGATCGTCTTCTAGGAAAAGGAAAGAACATGATGCAAATTTTAAAGAAATGCAATCTGAAGCAGAAAATGACTTTAAGCATGGAAGATTTGGCAAATTCTCAAGCCTCTTGCAGTTGCTCAAATGCAGTACTTTTAACTTGGGAAGTTGTTCGACGCTTTCAAGAAGACTTTCGAAATAGTTTCCATCTAAATACAACTCTTCCAATGAAACTAATGACCCAACACTCTCTGGAATGTTTGATATACCACAACCAAAAAGATCAAGTTTCCTCAGGCAAATCAAACCAGACAAAGGAGGCAATGTTTCCAAATCTTTACATTCCTCACAGTTTAAATATTCCAAATTTTTCAATTGATTGATAGAGGATGGAAGCGTTTTTATTCCACTGTAACTTACATCAAGCTCATTCAATGATTCTAAACTTCCCAAACAATCTGGCATATCTGGGATCTTGATGCATTTTTTAAGACACAGCGTTTGGAGACTTTTTAACTGGCCAATGGAGCTTGGAAGATTTTCAAGCTCTGTACAATATGCCAATGACAAATTAAGAAGTTTAGTGCAATGCCCAATTGATGAAGGCAATTGTGTTATTTTTGTATCATTAAGATAGAGCCCTTGGAGACTTTTTAACTGGCCAATGGAGCTTGGAAGATTTTGAAGCTCTTCACACCTTCTCAACGACAAATTAAGAAGTTTAGTGCAATGCCCAATTGATGAAGGCAAATGTGTTATTTTTGTAGCCTCTAGATTTAGATCCCTTATATTGCAAGGAAGCTCTGGACATTCATCAAGCTTTCTGCATTCTTCAAGGTCAAGAAACTCAAGATTTTCCAAATGAAAGCAGCTTGGCAAACTGCAAATACTCACACAGCCTGGTAAGTCTAGTCGAGTGAGCTTCGTCATATATTGAAGAGATGAAGGAATCTCAACTAAACTTATACAATAGGTCAAATTTAATTCCATAAGATTTGGAGCTTGAAATGAGTCTGAAATTGTCTTCAAGGATACAGAGAACGCAAGGTCCATAATTTTCAAAAGTCTAAGAGGCTGTAAAAAATAATAGTAATAAAATATTTCAGTGTGTTATTTAAACAAATCTTCTATAATTTTTTTCAACAGTTCCTTTCAAAAAAAAAAAAAAAATTAAACAGCAAAAATTAAATTATATTTATATATTTAATATCCATGAAAAATTTAATAAGCATGGACAACTATACCCATATTGTGCACCCAACCTAATCCATAAATGTTAAACAAAAAAGGGAGAACATCGGTACAAGAAAACAACAAAACAAAGGGAAAAAATAAAAATAGTTTTTGTATGATTAGAAACAAAAATATGGAATAAGAAATTGCTGCTTCCAACTACAATTAATTCATAGTAAATATAAAGGTAAGTCGGAGAATTTAAATTTAACTAACAGCCCGTCTGCTAACCACATACATTTAAACAAAATATTTTATTGCTAACTATCAAGCTTTCAATTACTTTGTTACTGCCGTAATTTAGTTATATTTTGTTCACTAATTTCCTCATTTTAAAGATATATGGAATTGAGATTTTTATTTTTATAGGAATTATTCTGAATTTTTGAAGCTCAAATGGGCAAAGAAAGGCAACAATGCAGATTTAAAGAAAATGGAAGTTTGATAGCCAAGAAAACACGTAATGTGGGCCCATCTAAAGAAATCGTGGTATCAAAGTTCGTTGATGCGAGATTTTATTTTAAATTAGTTTCTTCCCTTATCTAAGGAAAATCGGGATTTTATTTTAAATAGTGACATGATATGTAGGGATTTTTGGAAATTAAATGAAATTAGGTTTTTCAAGAGAATATAAATAGAAAAATAGGGGGATGGAATGTTGTTTTTTTTTTTCATTCTTCTTACGACAGAATTTTGTGGGAGAATTCCAGAACTCGTTCTATGGCCTTTAGTGGCTAAACCTTTAATAGAAGCCAATTGCAATTGATTGTATGTGCGAGACTTAGCAGTTTACTTAATTACTTTTATTTTGATGGTATAAATGATTCTTCTGAGGTTATTTTCATGATTGAATTTGATTAAAAAATAATTGACGTTCATTTGTTTGTATCAATAAGGATTA
>CATIWJ010203830.1:0-18787 GCA_949640765.1 Croton laevigatus | reverse complement strand
TTGGTGTAAACTCATGTTTCTTATTTATCATAGATTGGCATGTACTAGTTAAGTTAGAATAATAAATTATTTGATCACATGTATAGTTGTTATTTGTATAAAAAAAAAAAAAAACTTAAGGTGATTCTTAGTATTTCATATTTGAGTATATGAGTTATCGAAGTTGAGATGTCCCGTAACACTTCAGTCTGGCTTATTCGTAAGTTGGATTTAGGGTGTTACACAATGGGTCAAATACAAATGTTAGGATACCAAATGGGTTTTGGGCTATAAGGTGCAAATTGTGTATTTGGCCATTTTTATTTATATCTATACTCTTAACTTTTTATTGTTAGATTGCAATTTTTTTTTTTGTTAGATTAGGAAGGTTCGTGGGAATTTAGGTGCGGCAGTTGCTGAGATTATGGCTATACATAAAGCCCTTAGTTGTATTAAACGGTATGGATGATCCAAAGTGATTGTGGAGTTAAATGCTTAAATTTGTGTTTGGGCTATTACTTATTCCAATTATGAGGATTTTTCTACCTTTGGTTCTCTAGTTATTTATTGTAAGACTTTAATTACAGAGATCGATGATGTTAGTATCTCTTATGTTCGATGATCTGTTAATGGTGTTGCTCATATATTAGCTCGAGCTTCCCATTCTATAACAGATCAACTAAGGGCTGTAAATGAGCTCGACTTATTTATTAAACGAGCAAGCATTTAACGAGCTCTCTGGCTCGTTTACAACCTAAAGTTATAAATGAGCTTAAAGAACGAGCTCGGCTCGTTTAATAATCGAGCTAAAAAATTGAGCTCAAGCTAAGCTCGTTTATTAAACGAGCGAGCTCGAACAAATATTTAACGAGCCGAGCGACGAGCTGCTCGCTCGCCGCTCGACTTGTTTACATCCCTAAGTGGAAAATGTTCTACTTCACTTCACAGTTGTATTGATGACACTTTGAGTCTTGATTGCCAATAATATTATACTTTTTTATCTTAAAAAAAATGGGTTTTTTTTTTAAACTAATGACTAAAACATTATCTTTTAAAAATATAATTTTGAACTTGCATTTTTTTTTTTTAGAAATAATTATATCTCAATAATGTAATTTGAACTTATATTTGAATTTGCTATATATGATAACATTAATGATTTGTAAATAGATATAACAATAAATAAGAAGACAAACATTGATTAATTAAAAAATGGATCTAAACAACAAAATTGACTAAATATAGGACATAAATTGATAGTAATAAAAAAATAAGAGGTTGAGAAATGGATCAAATTGACATTAAGCACAAATTTAACGGTGCTTAATATAATAGATGATTTAATATGGATTAATTAACATAAAAGGCAAAAAAAACAAAAACACACATCATTAAAAGTGAAGTAGGTAATATAGAGCAACAACTCTTTGAACCGTCGAGTCACTTTTCATGCAATTAATCATATAGCATATTTTATATACATTACAGATGCAAATTAGGTTTAGTTATAAAATTAAATTTTGATTATAACACATTCCTACACCACCTTTAATATCAACGACTCCAAAATCATTAATATTAAATTATCCCATTTTGGTTGATTCAATTGCAAATTAACTTTTAGTTTGTCAAACCAAGAATTGACCAAGATTAGTGAAATGGGAACTTGAAATCAGAATATTTGACAACTTTTTATTTAACCTATGGACGCAAGCTAGCATAGCATTACAAACGGTTATTTTCAATTGGGATAAAGGTTAATTTAGTACCCAAACTTCTCAAAATTTATGATTTTGGTGTTTTTTTTTTCACAATTATGTGTCTAAACTATTTAAAAAGCCGGAAATTAAATGTCTGACACTTACGTGGCATAACAAGAGAAGAAGCATTAATGATTTGCCAGCCAGCGGCGGTGATTTTCCAGTAGCAGTTTACTTGAGCTTGATTTAAAACATGTTAACGATTACATGAGAAAATATTTATTTATAAACGTTTATTTTTAAAAAAGTTTCTTTAATGTATCATTTTCAATGTTCCATTTCCCTTTTGAACACCTAATAATATTAATGTGAACATTGTTCGGTACATATCAATTTGACGATCAATTAAATATTTACCGATGAAGAAAATTTTTTAAAATTATTTTCAACTAAGTTAAAACAATTCACATTCCCCTTAAAAAGGACAAATTACCTAACTAAAAACTATCAAAATAAAAAAAATAATAAATTAAAACTTTATTTAAATAAATACATAGTTACTATTAAAAAGTAAGAAAAAAGATAGCTACCGGTGAAAAATACTCACCCAAATAATGAATGGAAGCATATAATAATATGAATGGTTTAGGAATTAAGCATGTAGAGTTTAGTGTAAATTAGTTTTTAATAGTTAATGCCCATTTTAGTGTAAGAAAGTCAATGGATAGAAACGGACAATGAAAAAGTCAAAGTTGATTAGCAATAATTACGCATGGTTTTGAAGCTAAGAACCAACCATTTTCACAAGCTTCCTAAATACCATCAAAAGCCAAAAACATAAAATAAAATTATTACAAACACAAACCTCTCTATTCAATCAAAAGCAAGAGGAAAAAAGGAGGGAGAGTGCGAAAGCAGTCTCTTCTTTTTCAATCTCTCCAAACAATCCTCAATTTTCTTAATCTTAACCTTAATCTTAGCTTCTTTTCTAATTATTATTATAATTACAATAATCTTGATCTTTCTTACATGTAGCTAATTATATTTCTTGTTGGATATGTAGAAATAACTTGAAACAAGATTATATAATATTTGTTTTCAAGATCTATTTTGTACATTGTCTTCATGGAAAACATTAGCAGAACTCGAGCATTTTCATCTCCTGAATTGGCAGCTCCTTCTACTAGCCCAGCCATTCGACCAGAAGATTATAGCTTAGAAGGTAATTAATTTATTTCTCTAATTCATTTTCTTGTTCACCAAATCACAAGATTAAATGTAATTAAGATCTTTCATTCTTATTTAAGAATAGATAATAATAATATATGATGATTAACATCTTTGTTTTGTTATAAATAAATAGGCATTGCTACAAATGTGAAGCTATTGCTGAAACTAATCCAAGAACATAATGGGGCAAGTACTAATGATGACCGGAAAATGCAAAGAATAGCAGGAATGATGACAATTTTGGATGATGTAAAATCAAGAATTGAAAAATCTCAATCTGCAAGGAAAAGATTAGCTGAACTAAGGAGATGCAATACAGAATTGAGGCCGAGCCGAGCTCCGAGAGAAAAGAAGCCTCAAGAGTCAGTTTCAGGTGATGATATTAGTTATAATAATGAGAAATTAAGAAAGCAACTCAGTGCAAGCTTGTCTGCAAGAAAAAGCTTAGAAATTATGTGCCAGAGTTTAGGGAAGGAAAGGGAAATTATGTCATGTGAGCTTGCGAGAAAAGTTCATGAAGTCATTGAAATGGAACAACTTGTTAATGATCTCAAAGCACAGAATGAGACATTGTTGACAAAACTGCAATCTCAGCACGCGGAGCACAAGAAATCGTCTAATTCAGGGGAAACTCAAGGAAATGCAGCTCTTCAGGACCGAAACAAGGCTCTTTCGGATCAGCTCCTCAAGTCAATTGATAGTTACCGGTCTTTAAAGAGGAAAAACAAGGATTTAAAAGAAGAAAACTTAGGATTTCGGACAACTTTAGAGGAAATTGGAATGGATGTAACATCTGATCTCGAACACATTCGTAGTTTCAAGCAAAGAATGGCCTCAAGTAAAGATCTATCAACAGATATTCAAGAGGAGATATCAAGACTAGAGCAACTGTTCGAGCAACTTAATATGAAAATCTTAAACCATGAAGAAAAGAATATTGAATGTGCTAAACCAAAAGCTAATATTAGATCAGACAAACCTCCTCTTCTTCCATAAGAAGAAAAATCAGAGCTACATACTCTGGAACACTGCTACTTTTTCTGGTATTCTATATGTTATAGTAATTCATTAGCAGAAGATGCAAAATTTTCGGATGTTTCGGTACGAGTTGTTAAGAGGGAAGCAGTTGTAAATTGTAATGAGCTCAAGCACACTGGTTAATTAGTCTCATTTTACAAGTTCATGTTCAATTGGTTAGTCAAAATTGCATAGCTTACTGTCTATCTGTCTCCAACTAGTTTGTACAATTCCAAATTTTGTTTTCTGTCTTGATTACATTTTCTAAGTTCTCAAGTTTCTGTAAATTTATTGGAAGCTTTTATAATTCAAAATTATATGTGATAACTGGCAACTCTTCAATTGGTAATCTCTAAGCAGGTGTGCTATAGAACAGAACATTATTTAAATCAAAAACTGTAATTAAAATTAATCAAGTCTGTAGTTTGTTCTGCGCATCCCTATATAATACATGCTTATAACATCTAAAAAAGCTTAAATACTATCAAGCAATAGAAGAAAAGGTAAATAAAAACTTTGTAATTTATAAATATACAGGTGTACCTTCAATTGAAACACATCACAGTTATTCAGCAAAGCTTTGCAATTTGCAAGAAGCAATTGAATTCAAAATCCAAGAATTGCTGACGGCCTTGGCTCCAGTTGCACTTGCCAGAGCTTCAGAATCAGACCTTCGTCGGTTCAAAATTATATCTTTCCTGCTTAAATCACACTTATCCGGTGGTTCCAGACTATAGATTATGAAAGTTGAAGGGATAGAGGAAACCAATGATGAGCTACTGTCGGTTACAGGAATGGGTTTTCTATGCAGAATAGTTCCTCCAGCAGCGACTACAAGATCTTGAATATACCCCTTGTATGAAGCTACAAAATCTCCCATCAAATAGAATTTGAGCCCCTCAAAAATTTTTGGTCGCTGCAAAAATATTAAACTCGTTAATAAACAATAGGCAGACAAGCATATTGCTCGACTCAGATTTGAATCTGCCACAGCATATCTCCCTAAAAGCAAGAATTACAAACAATAAGAGGCCTCCCCAAAGATAGAAGTAGAATGTTTAAGGCAGAAGTAAACATCCTATTTCTAAGAAGAAAAAAAATGGCAGGATGATGCTATGTTCAAATCCAACAGAAGCAAATTTCAAAACATTGTTATGCACACTGTTTTCACTTCATAATATTTACAGAGAGAATGGAAAAAAAAAAAGATAGAATGCTCCATTAAGAATTTGGCATGAAAATGAGAGGATCATTCCTAAAATGCAAATAGCACTGTACCTTGTTAAGGATTCTCTGTCTTCCAAGTTGAGGACCTTCCCTGATTCCATGAATATCAACCCTGACTTCATATTGTTCCTCTTCAACGGGTTTCATGGCCTTCATGCAAGCCTTAATCCCTACAGAAATACAAATGAATTTTCAATTCAAATGTATACACGTCCATTAAACATTCTAAAAATGAGTAAAATGAAACCGTTTCATTGAAAACTTTACTAACACTGAATACTCATTATCCATTTGCCCTCTAGGATTCCCATCAAAGTCTTGAGCGTCCTTCTAAATGCCCCATTTTCATCTGTTGATGCAATGACATGGGTGATGCTCAAATCCCATTTTTTCAAAACTGTAACTCCAGATAATTTCTGAAATTCAGAAACAATTTCCTGAGACAATAAAATGTCATTATTATTATTATTATATTTTGGGGGCAGAAGAAATAATGCCAAGCAGAAACATGTACCCAAATCATTACCCTTTCTTCAACTGTGAGAGCAGAACAACAAAGAACCAACTTGTTCAAACTTGTACCCCAACTCCAACTTGGATACGTACTGACTTCATGTCTAGAAACAATTTGATTGCACTTGTTCGGATTTTGTCTGGAAGATGGACAGATTCCCAACCCAAGTCAAAGTTATGCTTCAATATCAATTATGGCAACACTAAATTCTGAAAAAATCCAACTGGAGATCAATACCTTTTTGGAATGCATTTCGTTTTTATTTTCTGTTGAGATTCTGATTCTTCATTTGGCAACTTGGAACAAGTATGAAGAGGGCATAACATAACATAGTTTTCCTGTTGCAAGATATTTGAGAGAATCAAATAATGAATTACGCATGCGAAAAAGACTTTAAATCAGGAGTAAAAAGAAGCTAAATTGGTGGTGCTTTACAGTATCCCATCGGCATTGAGATGTCATCTTTGCACATGTGACGTGAAAACTCTTCCGACAACTCTTCTCATAACATCCTAAGGCAGCACCTTTGAGCCCACAGCAGCAACACTTCATCCGCCTACTTCTAGTTAATTCAGCTTCAAGGTTAATTACAGTATCATCTTCGAAGTAAACATTAGGCGCCCTGAAAAGACAAATTTAGACTTAGTTGTTAACATATAGCCTAATGGAAACAAAGAATTCTTATAACTGATGCCAACTAATTTGCGATTAAGGCCTACTTGCAGTATATTATGTGCACAATATTAATTTTATTGAGCATTTGAGACAGACCAGGAAAGATAGCAAAGATCAATCCCTATGTCATCAACGTTTTGTTACTAGAAGTCAATGTATGAAAACTCATTGGTCCAACCAGAAGAAATCACATCACATAGAACAATCATCTCTATAAAATTGTGAACAGAGGGATCATGTAACCATCAAACAAAGTACATAAAACAGCTTATTAGCATCATGAGTGCAAAGAAATTTCCAAAGTCATTCCTAAACAGATCAGATCTATTGATATTATTTATAGCTACATTTCATAAATGAATCAACCAACTAGATGACAATAAATAACAGAAATAAGGAAAAAGATGATCAAAAAAGAAACTTGAATTATACACTTACCACTCAGCGCAATTTCTATGAGAGTGAATGACCTTGAATCCACCATTGTAACTAACATCTACAGGCCTGCCATTGTAGTAGTGAACCATCTCCCCTGATTCCTGTAATTTTTTTTGCGTTATTCATAATTGGAAATCGAATATACAGGTTACGGGAGATACAGAAAGGAGGAAAAAGAAACTGTGCGACTCAAAAACTTGGAATGACAAATACCTTGGTTTCTTCTGACGAAAGACAAAAAGCACATCGAATTTTAGGAGAAAGAGTTTGGCAAGTACGTAAAGTCACTCCATTTGCATCCCCAAGTTTCCCTCGTGTTACTGAATTATCAAGGATTCCTGAACCAAGACTATCCAGAAATTTTCCAGAGGATTGAGTTTCTTTTCCAAAGACATTGGGTACCTTCTCAATGATTTTTTGTGTTAGAGAGATATCACTTTCTTTTTGAGTGATTTCAGTTTGTTTTGCTGAGAGATCACTTGCTTTTTCAGTGAGCTCAGTTTCCTTTGCAGAAATACCATCTTCTGAAATACCATAAAAGGAAACTTTCATATTCTTCTCCCGTCTTAACTTTTGTTCTAAACTCGATGCAGAGTTAACTTCTTTGATAAGCTTCTGGCGTTTCATTTCTTTGCAACGTTTCTGGTGTTTTGGCTCGGTACCTAACACAGACCCATCACCTGCACCAGAAGGCCTTGTGTATTCCTCCAGTAGGTTTTTAAGTGTACAAATTTCTTCAGTCTCCTCGATATCAGCAGAATCCAGCTTTCGTTTGTTGGAACCCCTACGGCAATCAGCCTTCCTCTTAGTGCTGAGCTCCCGACAGATTTTTCCAATATTTCTTTTTCCAAGATCTCTATTATCAATTTGTTTCTTGATGAGTGAAGAAGAAGGCAACTCATCAGCTATCTCCTGGTCACCGAGATTCAAGGTTTCTGCTCTAACAGAAACAAGGTGAACATTTTTGGTATTTGATTCAGTTGCAGCACTGCTACAAACAGCCTTCTTAGTCCTACTATTTCTTTTGACTGAAGGGTTCTCAACATTTCCAGGTTCTTTCTTCAGTGTGATTTTTCCAGATTTTGTCTTTGCCGTAGAAGGAAGCTTGAACTCCTGTTTAGCATGTTTCTTTTTACACTTACTTAACGCTGCTTCCCCAGCGTTCCTACCTCTCTTCTTGGATTTATTATGTGAAATCTGACTACCCGCACGTTTTGGTCTCTGAGGTGATAGATTAGGCGACTCATCATCGGCAATGGCCGTCACATTTTCTGTATTGAAACAATTTTCATTTTCAATCTCGTGATCATTTGTATTTGAATTCAACAGCAGTGATTCTTGTTTGTTTTCTTGAATACCACCAGTTTCACCATCATTCTTGCACTGCATATTACATGAACTTTAAAACTACGATCAAATGATTTGAGCAAAACTAAATGAAAAATTCAAAAGGAAAATTATTCCCCATACCTGCGGCTGCATCTTAGCAGGACTTGAAAAAAGTTCAGGGGAGCAAGCTCTTTGTGTCCATTCAAACATTTCACTATCATAAAGGTTTGCATCATTTGATTTGTAGCCACGCAGTTCCACCTATATAACGATGCAACAACACTGCTTAAATAACTACATGGCATCAAACATAACTGCTAAGCTAATTTAATAGAAGCCATTTGACATACTTTGGTTTAAAAGAAGCAACATACTTCACTAAACTTTGAGATGCCATATCCTAAATCTCAAATTTAATTTATTTGTGGTTACATACACTAGTATTATGACATAACAAGTTGAGTAACAAACAATGGGTCAGTGGAGATAGAGGCAATTTGGCTGCTTTATAAAGTATGAATTTGCATGAGCTTAGCGACTCACATCTAAAAAAAATTATTTAGTCAATTTGGTAGGGCAAATTAACATCTATATATGATTATAGGATAAATAAATATACATGATTAAATAATCCAGTACTTACTGTGGGAGAGGAGTTCTCATCATCTGAATCCATGATATCACTAAAAGTAGGAATATTTGGAGGAGTTATATCCAAAGGTTGACTGCCAGTAGCATGCTGACTTATCTTTTCTGCATCTTCGTCTTCTCTCAACCAAAAGAAAGGTGCAATCACAGGTTCATTTTCCCTGGGAACAGGGTTCTTCTCTGCAATTGATGAACTGTTTTCTATCTTCTCAGGTCGTGTTGGAGTTTCTGAAGGAAGACATTGCGGCACGTGGACCCTTTTCTTGGTTGGAAAGGAAGGTTTTGCTGTGATAGTATCTGAAACATCCGGGTTGGGTTTAATGGCTTTTCTTGATCCTTTTCTTTTGGACAATCTTTTATTTTCCAATCTGTCTTGACAAATCTTATGATCATTTTCTCTATCACTGCTTGCAACATCTTCTAGTTGCTTATTTTCAGCTGCATAGCAGGGAAAAAAGGGAGGGGAAAGAGGAATTGATAATTCACATAATTAGAACACGAAAATATCTATTCCAGAAGATTGATGATGAATAAGTCCAGTAGCCACTATTTCAAATACAACTGTATCAATTGTAAATTGTAACATTACCAGGTAATTTAGTTGAAGTGGGGTTCGGAGTGACAAATATCTGGAATCCTGATGCAGCTTCCATATTTTTATAAATGCTCACCAAGCTATCCATGTGAGAAGCAGCTCGAATCTCTGAGGCATAATCATTCACATAATCACATGCATAGAAAGCACAAAGAGAAAAATCAGTCGTCTTGATGAAGAAGCTAAATAATGTAAAGAAATTGCTCTTTTCTTTCACTATGATATGAGATCATAATCATGTATTAAAACCCGAGTCTCATTGAGGTTATACTATTTCTCACGGCATTCAACCATTTAATAATTAATTTCAGTTTAAAACAATGACAGTCCTGAAACAGTGTAATAAACCTTGTAAATCCAATTTTTCTTCAATACAATGCTAATTCACAATTTTGTGCAACCAATCAGCTTCAACTCCTATTTCTATTCGTGCATTAAAAAACTTCTCTCGATTTGAACAATCTAAATTGATTAAATCAAAATACGAATGCAAAAAACACATACCTCTTCGCCGATATGGTATTTTGCAAACTGGGCAATCGGAGCCCGATTTCATAGACTTCAAAATACATGAACTGAATATAAACGTAATATATTAATTATTATCTCCTTTCAAATCTGAAATTATAGAAAAATGGGGTAAAATACTATGATGAAGGAAACTTACTTGCAAAACATATGATTGCATGTAAGAGAAACAGCAGAATTCAATAGACTCAAGCTACACAATTAAAATAGAAAATTATTAAACAACAATTCAACAAACAGAATAAATTCTACAAAATATCGGATTATTTTCTAATACGAATTCACAGACACATAGCTATGAAGTGAAAATTACCAAATGGGACACTTAAGCTCTCTGCCCATTTTCTCAAGGTGACTTGCGTCCGCCATTTTAGCAGCAGAAGAAGAAGTGCTATTGCGTAGCGTAGAGAAGAAGACGCAGAGGCGATGTATTGTGAAGAGTAAAAGTAAAATGAGAGGGATAGAAAAACAGTTTTCATTTTTAAATATGCGTCGTATTTTTGAAATTTTGTTTAAAGCGCCAAAATCAATTTATTTTGGCGGGCATAAAAATCGTCCCTGAGAAGCTAACGAGTTTTCCACAGTAAGGCCGTGTTTGGAAGTTGAAATATAAACGGAAACAAAATAGTTTATGATTTATTTATTCCGATTGCATACCAAATTGACTTTTTACTCCATATACCACCATAAATCGCAAAGTATATTGCACTAATATCCTAAAATTATTTTTTTGACTAAATTGAAAAAGATTAATGTTCAAGTTAGTCCTCAACTTGGAATTTATATCCTTTTTGTTCATAAATGAGTTCTCTATACAAATAATCCAATCTTGGCCAAACATTAACAGAATGAACCTTATGGGACCAAGGGAGTGGGGTGGTATCCAGCTAAAAGCATTAGCAAGTGAAAGTGCGAGCTCCGGGGTCATTGCAACAAAACTCCCCTCCTTGAGTGAACAAAATATATATAATTCGATTTAGATAGCAATTCAAAATTGATTTCGATCAATTCATAACTTCGGTTCTGGCTCAATTCAATGAGCAATTTATTTGCAACAAAACACATTTGCTTTGATCAATTGGTTGGTATTGATGTTGTAGCATAAACAAGACAAAACTGTTGACATTGTTAGAACACCAAATACTAGCTATAAATAAATCCTTTAGTTATTTTCAAGCCTAATTGTTTGTTATTACCAAACTTAATTGTCTTACTTTTTGAACAATCAAGTAAATCAACCACCAATAATAATGGTTAATCTTCATTTGGCTGATGTTTATTTTTTAATAAGGTATCAATATCCAAATTGATTTATTGCAAGAAACTGTAACTAATAATTACAGTTGGAGTAGCTAGCTTACATTTCTATAGAGCTATTTCTACATATACATACAATTATAAAATGGGTAACCAAAAAAGAAACATTAACCGGAAATTTCCCATTCGATCAAAGCTGGAGGAGAAGGATCAAAAGTCTCCCATTTGGTTGTAACTACAACAGGCTTTATTTTTGCATTAGATATCTTCATCACATCAAGAGTTTCTACACATTTCTGAACTCTCTTACTCTGGATCAACGTCAAGCAAGCCAATTAAAATTGATGTTTTTTTTTTTTTTTTTAAATTTGAATTGAAAATTTTAAAATATAGAGAAAAATGAAAATATACCTCCAAAATTTTGAGAGAAGAAGCCTCTCCTTCTGCAGAAATTCCATCTAGCTTAATTGCTTGTCTCATGAGCATCTCAATTAATGTTGTGATTTGAACTTCTGGCACTTTATTTCCATTTGAGATAGATTTTTCAATTGCTGAAACCTATAAATAAGCCCAAAATTAAGCTTATAATTAATGTTTATGCACTTTCTTAGCCCTCTAAAATATATGAGGCAATGTAAGTGCCAGTGGGTTATAGTCAGGGGCGTTTTATGATATTGAGGGGAAAGATTTCAATCTTAATGGAAATGTTAAATCATAAATGCATTTGCTACTATAATCGTCTAATTTACCAAAATTAAACCAACTTACGGTTGAAATTTTTATATTTGACAATGACATAAAAACCCTTCGTACGCTTCTAAATAAATAACCAGCTACTACTACTTTATCATGACAAATGACAATCGCCTACTCCATAGTTGACCTAATCATAAATAATACTGTAGTAAAGTTAAGAATTATGAATTACTACTATAAGTTGTCTGTATAATTTAGTAATTTGATTAATCTCTAATATTAAAAAATGATATGAAGAAGCAAAAAAATAAGTACATTTACCTGTTCTGCAAGTTTATCAATCTCCTCAGTGACGGTAGAAATGGCACGATAAGCGGTCTGGATCTTGGCATTTTTACGCATCTCAATGTATCTTCTCTCAATGCTTGCTGGATCCTGGATTAGTACTATTTTCGATCTATCTTTCACTCCGCTAGCATCCAGGTAATGTCCATTTTCTCGCTCTTTTCCTTTGTATAGTATCCTCTGTTCACTCGCCTGTAATCCTGTCTCCGCCGTCAAAAGCTTCTTCAACTCGCCTGTATTAATTTATGTCACCCAACCATACATATATGATACAGTACGACACTGTAAGACCCAAATGAAATTTTCTGTTTCTTTCAAATTCGAATATCGGAGGAATGATGAAAATTATTCAATATAATAGAAATATAATAAACAATTCAAATGTATCTACATTTTGCATTGCTCATTGCTCCGATTACTTTTTTATTTTCTCACTTTTCTGAGCACAACTATTTACCTCAGCCACCGACACGTAAACAAAACTTTAAAAACGATAAGAATCAATTGAATTTAGATCCAGTAAGCAAACTTACACTACATACTTACCAAAAGTTGCTTGAGAATTCACCGAGATCTCATACCGGAGAGCACCGTAGGCGACTCGGAGACGTAAAATAGACGGCGGAATGCCATTTATTTGGCCTCTTTTCTGAACTAGCATTCCTCCTGGCCTCATCTCCCACTTTACTTCTTCATCGCCAGACGATGAGGAGGTCCGCGGCCAGCTATCACTCATTCTACCGTACACATTGGAGCCTTTCTTCTTCATCATTTTTCCCAGGAAAATAACGAACGAACGAACGAACGAAATGGTGAAGAATCAATGGCTATTTAAGTTTCTGGGAAGATGAGGGAAATATCTATCTGTGGTTTTCAATTGCCGACATACACTAGACTACAGACTGTAATGCTGGAGCGGCAGTATGGGTGGTAGGGGTTTTAAACTTTTAAAATTTAAAGAGGGGGGTTTTACTTGGAACACAAGAGATAAAGAGAAAAGACGGGGGAAAATGACAGGACCAATTAGAATGGTGACACGTGTAAGTTGACTGTCAGATTGTTTGCATTGACAGCTAAGCAGAGAGTTGCCGACAATTCAAGAAAGCAAACGTCCAAGATCAGTAAACAGTAATAGAAGTTAAATTAAATTGATGGACGGATGTTGAAGAAGAAGAAGAAGACCAAAGGCTTTTTAGGCCAGCCAGTCATTTGGAAATTGGAAGGGTTAGTTATAGGATCCCCAATAGATACTACTATAGGCCAAAAGCACTTTCAGGCCCTCAAAGTATACCTCATTTTCACATAAAATCCCTCGACGAAGTAATAGCAATATTAAGCCTCTAAACTATCTGCGTGAATTACACGAAGCCTTTATTTGACAGAGTTAAAATCGCGTGTAATTCAAACAAACAGTGAGCGCGTGAAGGACATTGTAATACATTTCGAGGCCCTCAAACTTTACCAATTTTTTACATAAGACCCCTCGGCGAAGTAATAGCAATATTAAGCCCCTAAACTTACAAAAAGTTATACATGGATCCCTTATTTAACAGACTTAACGGCATGTGTATAACAAACTAATGGAAGGCTCGTTAATGGATGTGCAAGCTGCAAAAAGACGTCATTTTGAAAGGGATTAAGCAAAAAAAAAAAAACTATTTCCTCCATCCTTCTAAACATAGTCATTTTGCTTCTTCATTATCATCACCACATCACCACCATCAGTCCCACTTTCTGCCTCTCTCTTCTTCATCATCACCACCCCACCACCATTATGGTGGTAGCCTAAAAATCAAAACAAATTAGCAAAGAACTTGCTAATTTTCAGTTGAAAATTAACAAAATAGCCAGAAAAATAGAAAATATAAACTGATTTCTCACCATTACTTTAGTATAATTTATAGATCAGATTCAAATTCTTACTCCAAACACAATAATAATAATAATAATATGTATTGCTCCTTAGGGACATAGCTAAACCTGGTTCATGCCAGAGGTCTTCAAGTCAGCCCCACCCCTGTCCTGCCGCCGCTGGCAAGAAATCATACTAGAGTACTGGCAAGAAATCAATTTGCGTTTTCTATTTTTTTGGCTATTCAGTTAATTTTCAATTGAAAATTAGCAAGTTCTTTGCTAATTTGCTTTGATATTCCAACCACCATTGTGATGGTGGTGAGGTGATGATGACGATGATGAAGAAGAGAGAGGTAGAAAGTGGTGGTGATGGTGGTTGTGTGGTGATGATGATGATGAAGTAAAACGACTATGTTCAGAAGGATGGAGGAAATAAATTTTTTTTTCCTTAATCCCTTTCAAAACGATGTCGTTTTGTAGCTTGCAAATCCATTAACGCGCCTCCCATTAGTTTGTTATACACGCACTATTAGATATGTTAAATAAGGGGTCCGTGTATAACTTTTTGTAAGTTTAGGGGCTTAATATTGCTATTACTTCGCCGAGGGGCCTTATGTAAAAAATTGGTAAAGTTTGAGGGCCTCGAAATGCATTACAATGTCCTTCACGCGCTCACCGTTTGTTTGAATTACACGCGATTTTAACTCTGTCAAATAAGGGCTTCGTGTAACTCACGCAGATAGTTTAGGGGCTTAATATTGCTATTACTTCGTCGAGGGGCTTTATGTGAAAATGAGGTATACTTTGAGGGCCTGAAAGTGCTTTTGGCCGGGCAGCTTCTAATATGCTTCATAGTGATAGCCAAGTTCTTATTTATACCTTATATCCTTCTTTTATTAAGAAATATCCAACTCTAGTAAGATTCTAGGTTATTGCGAATTCATCCTATTATCTTGTAATGATATTATTGCTTGTTTGGTTAATTAGCATTTAGCAAGTTAATAGAAACTTACACTCTTGCGATTTGCCACATGCAGGATCGGGCAAAATGAACAACCCTAATTAGAGACGCTCAATGATTGGCTTGAGCATTCTATAGCTACGCTAACCTTAGAATTTAGATTCCGTGCACTCTTATTTGTCTTCTTTTTATCTTAAGAAATGAAGTTTCAGTTAAAATTTTAAAAAAAAAATTTACCATGTTTTGTGGTGAATTATGAACATTAGAATAAAATATTAGATAGAATAGATAGAACAGAAAGAATGGAATATTATAGTTGATCTGTGCGGGTCTCCATGTACATGAATTATGAATTCTTTGTATATTATATATTTTTATAGATGAAATCTTTCTTTTTTGTTCGTGACAAAGACTGACTTATAGTTTGTTTGAAGAATCCACACCTTGCTCTCAACAGATGAATAAAAAACATTTGATGCACAACTACCAATTTGATTTATAATATGCTGATTTATAAAAATTGAAATATGATTTATAATATGCTGATGCACAACTACCAATTTGTCTTATTTGTCCTGGTAGCTTAGCATCGGAACCAGTGGCGTAGCCAAGACTTCGGCGTCGGGGCCCAAATCCTGGCTACATCACTGTCTCCGGTAACATATAAACTGAACAGTTATGGTAGTTGTAACCAATGCAATCCCATAGTCTCCTTCACCAACCACAACAAAAAGAAGGCAAAACACAACATAAACCAAAAATTTCCCTCTTATAGGGTTTTCCATTAACACCCACAACTACTGTAACTGAAGTAAAAATAAGCATCATTATATTAAATAAAGACTCCATAAAGGAAATTACGAATGAGGCTATCATGGTTTCACCAAATAAAAAGAAACCCACATCTTAATTCCAACCAAACTGTTCAAATATATGAAAATTTAACAACTATCATTACAACCCACATCTTGATTCAAGTATGTTGAGATGTATTGAAATGAAAAAGTAAAAAAATAGACTTAAAAATATCAGTGCAAGACAATAGAAGATTACATTTTCAAAAATTCACTATCGCAAATAATTGATTAAGGACATTATGATAATATGTATTTAAGTCATAATCCCAATTTTAATTTCAGTATTGCACACTTGTAGCGAAATAAGCAAATGAGCAGTATTGAACAACAAATGAGATATAAAGATTGTACAGAACACTAGCAGAATCACAAGCACAAAAGATCATAGATGTTTAACCAGTTGAATTGAACCCATGAGGTGAAGGTTTCGGCTGCAAGCATGAGCTCAAACCCCATGAGTTCAACTCTGACGGCTTCACTTTCCACACAACAACGATTTGTGATGTCTTATAAAACAAACAAGAATGAAAGAATAACCGGAATCAAAATCAAATCACAAACCAAACTAAACAGAGAAAATCATAGAACTCAGAATATACCAAAGAAATTTCAAATTTCAGTGAAATTAAAGGGCAACCGTAAAACCTAAAATTATAATACACATAATTCATATTTCAATTTCAGAAACATATAAACCTTACCTCTAAATTCGCCGGAAATCAGAGCAACAGAGGCGGCGGCGGAGGGGCAGTGACTCACGTAGACAGCAGTAGAATCAGAGGAAAAAGGACGAATAGAAATGGGAAGAACGAAGGACAATAGCAGGAAGAAGAAGTGAAGCTAGGTTATGTATTGTTATTTTTTATTTTTAATCAAGACCACGTCGTTTTGACATATAAAAACGAAAAAACAAAAAAGGGTTAATGAAACAGTGCGTTTACCATCTTCCTTCCTTCGAGCGGCTCCTTTCTTCGCTTTCTAGCAGCAGGAGGTGGTGGGAGGGATTATGTACCGGCACATCACTTTAGACAGATTTTCTTTAAACAAGAAATCCAAAGTTGCTTATTCTGCGAGCACTCCAAAAAGACCAGCAGCGGTGAGTGATCCGAGTACGTTCTCGGGAGGTTTCTAACCGAGCTATCTGGAAACGAATGTATTCATCCTTTCTTCTCATTCTTCTTCTTTCTTTCCATTCTTCTTCTTTCTTTCAGCCGATCCTTTCCGCAACCATTGATCCTCTGCAATTTCCGGCAAGTCCCAAGATATTCATTTTTCTCCCAAAATTTCATGGGGCTCAATGCCCCTTTGGCCTCAACTTGCTCCGCCCCTATTCATATATAGTACTTATGTGTAGTTATCCAAGCGGGTTGGAATTGATAGCTTTTGTTTGTCTTTTATAAACCCAAATGTCATATAATTTGAAGTAATAAACATACAATACTCCTTAACGGGTCTTCTCTAAGAGATGGGATTGATAAAACCACATATGGAGCTTTTGTCAAGATTAATCCCCAACGTGAAAAGATTTCGTTAAGAAGCTTGGTGAGTTAAAGATTTGTTATTTATTCACTTTGCTTGGACTAAATTTGCACAAAAATTAAAGGCTAAGCTATGTTGTTTCTGTATATTTGCAAAGAAATGCTTATACTCAAATTCACTTTGTAATCTGTTATTTATTTTGCCCATTTTTCGCATTACAATTGACTTGCTGTGCGTCTATTCAAATATTTCATTCCTAATTTATCTTTAACCCTCATTTGGATGGAGTGACTGAGGGTTATTAAAGTAGTGGATGCAAAATAAATAATGTAATAATCGTTAGGTATTTAAATTGAGAAAAAAAAAAAAGAAAGGAAGATTGCAACTGCTGCTCTTCGCTCTCAAGGTAAAGGGATATCAATATCAATATTACAGGAATAGATTAAAATTATAAAAGACATCCCGACCATAGATATTATGTTTACTATCTCTACAGGAAGGTTGAGATCTGAGGATTTATAACTTGGCCAAAATCGAGTTGTAAGAACGGTAACTGATAAATCAATTCCAGGATGTGCATTTGGATTATTACCAAGATATGTTTCAAAACTTGACTGGTTATCTCTTGCAAATGTCAATTCACTTACCTAAAAAAATGGAGAAACATATACACTACAAGAAAATCACGTTTTAGCGACGGAATATAGCGATGGACAAAATTATGTCGCTAATTAGCGACGGTTTAACGACAGAATAAAGAATTTAACGACGGATTTATTTTTGAAAACTATATTTAATATAGAAACCGATTAGCGATGGATTATCGACGGAATATATTCCGTCGCTAATTTATGGTGCGAATGTTTGTGCTTAAATTAGCGATTGAAAATTAGGCACCCAAATGAAAAAATTTTCCCGCAAAAAAATTTGAATAAATTTAATGTAGTGACGGAATTAGCGACGGAAAATTTTTTCGGCGCCCAAATGAAAAAATTTTCCTGCAAAAAAATTTGAATAAATTTAATGTAGCGACGGAAAATTTAGGCGCCCAAATGAAAAAATTTTCCCGCAAAAAAATTTGAATAAAATTAATGTTGCGACGGATTTTTAAATCCGTCGCTAAATAGTGAAGGATTAGTGACGGAAATAGCGACGGAAAATTTAGGCGCCAAAACGTTAAAATATTGCAACGGATTTAGCAACGGAAAATTCCGTCACTAAATTTAAATAATTTTTTAATGAAAATTCCATCCCATCATTTTTCATTTTTCTCTTTTTCTCTCTATCTTTCTTTCTCCTTTCACTTCTTTATATATACATATATATATTTCTTCATCTTTCTCTCCCACTCTACTTCTCCATTTCTTCATATTTCTCTCTTCTTCTTCTTCTCTATTTCTTCATCTTTTCTTTTTTACTTCTTTCTTCTTCTTCTTCTTCTTCTTCCATTTATTCATC
>CATIWJ010203815.1:0-20007 GCA_949640765.1 Croton laevigatus | reverse complement strand
GGCGTCTGTTTCTATGTCTGGTTTTTCTTGGGGGATATACCCTCCTTCATTTTTATGTGAAGTTCTAAATAATGATATAAATAAGATGCGCTAGACGCAGAGCTTTAATTCAAAAAAAAGATTCATATTAGTAATAACTTCGTTATTTTTCAGTTACGTCGGTTAATTAATTATTTATTTTGAAAGTTTCTTAATCATATGTTCATTTTTAGAAGCTTTTATAGAATGAAAAGAGAAAATACTCCTTATGGTCCGTTAAAATAAGTATGGAGTATCTAATTATACCAAACAAAAGCTTATAATCTTTTCATGTCAAAAATATATATATATACATATATACTAGTAATTTTTTCTATCATCAAATAGAAAATGAAGAAATAATTGCTCTTTATTCATGTGTAATAATATATTGAGTTTTCCAGAAATATGTTTAAGACAATTCTGAAAAATACTGATGTATTTGTAAATTAAGTATATAGAAATAGAAACTAGCTAGTATTTGTAGTTTTACCATTACAATAGTAATTATAAATTTATTTCTTAGAAAATACATTACTATAATCAAAAATAAAATTAAATATTCTATAAATAGAATAATTTTATTGTAGAATTAATTATAGGAGCAGTAAGTAAGCATCTTAATGTCCATTCATTATTCGGCAATTTTGATATGATCCAATTTTTTGATAAAATCGGCCCAATCCATTTCACCGCGATTTAAAATCTGATCATTTTTACCGACATGTGTAATTTCATGATCTCGACGGTCATGAAAAAAGGCTTGAATTATATGAGCAAGCTCAGCATCAAGCGCTTCAAAATTTGAAATTGTGTTTTTGTGAAGAGTGAATTTACCCTTGATACGGTATGTCGGAATAATAAGATTAGGCAGATTTGGACCTTCTTGTGCATCTGGAATATTTTGATTAGGCTCATTTTGATCTTCTTGTTCTTGTAGAACATCAATGATTATTATGTTCCGATCACCCAAATTTCCAGCCATTTGAATTGCACCAAAAAATAAAACAAAACAAGAAAAACAATATAATGGTTGATTAATCTTTAATTACTTTTTTTTTTTTAGAATAGAGCTATTATTTTAATTGTTAATATATAAGGATCATGGCATTTATTTTGAATGACCATCCCTACTCATCTCTTATTCATTACTTTTGCAAGATAACTCAAAAATCATGACAATAAAATCTTTTATAATTATTGTTTACAATTTCGAATTAAAAAACATATTGATAATATAAATTGAATCCTTAATTTTTATTAAAAAATTTTTTTTGATATCATTTAATTTTGACCGACTTTTTGATAGCATAATTACTCTTACTTAAAAAATAATTATACAATAAAACTGATTAATTATTAATTGATGCATGTCATGTATAGATATTCCCATTTTTTAAAAACAAAGTTTATGAATTTCATGAATTGTGTACTTATTTTTTAATTAAACAAACAAATGTTGATCCTCAAACTTATAAATTTAATGGAAAAGTATAGAAAAATTAACGGGAGGAACTTTTTAGTATAATAAATGAAACTAGAAAGATAAAATAGACTATTTTGAAAAATACAAAGATAAAATAGTTAGTTATAATAAAATAGGGGGACAAATAGTTTTTTTCTCAAAAATAAATTACTGTGTTAGAGCATGATAGAAAGTAGAAACATTAATTTCCCCTCTATTCATCGTTGCCGCTAGGCTTGCCAAGTTTAGCGGAAAATGAGTTGAACAAATGGGATAAATGGAAGCCCATTATAGTCCAAGATGTTGAATCCGAGGTCAACAGATTCAGCCCAAAAGAAATTGAGCAAATGACAAAACTAGCATCTTTTATAAGAAATATTGATAAAAAATAATTACCATTTTAATTTTTATTAACAAAATTAACTATTTTAGTCAAAAATAAAAAAATAATTACGTTTTTAACAAATGTTGACAAAATTAACTACTCTTTTTAGCTTTTTTTGACAAAATTAACTACATATCATTTACTCTCCATTTAACCTACTAAAAACAAAAAAGAAAAAAAAATTACTGCACCCTACAAACACGTTATACAACTTATACAAACTAAAAGCACACAAAATCAATCAAATAAAGAAAAGCAACTTTCTAAGCTCCAAAAACCACTCAAAAACAGCAAAATCAGCACCAAACTAATAGTAAAACACCAACAAATCACCATCAACAAACAGCCCAAAAACATTAGGCAACAACTGCTGCACTAAGAAAAACAGCAAAAAACATAATAAATTAGGCTGAAATTGAAGGAAGAAACCCAGCTACACTGCAACGTCAAAAAAGGGCAAAATAAGAAACAAAAAACAACAAATCACCATCAACAAACACATAAAAAAACTAGAAAATAAAAGTAACAACTGCAGCTGCAAAATCTAGAAGAAAAACATTGGGCAACAACTGCAGCACTAAAAAAAATAGCAAAAACATAATAAATTAGGCTGAAATTGAAGGAAGAAACCCAACTACACTACAATGTCAACAAAGGACAAAATAATAAACAAAAAAAAAAAGCCAAATCATCATCAACAAACACATAAAAAAACCAAAAAATAGAAGCAACAAATGCAGCTGCAAATCTAGAAGAAAAACAAAGGAAAAAGTGTAAAAACAAAAGAAAATAAATTGGAATTGAAGGGAGAAACTCAGCTGCAAATTCAGCAGCTGGAATGCCAAAATAGAAGAAAATGGATTGAAAATACAAGCAGAAAATCAGCACCAAAACCAGCAACAATACAGCACCAAAACCTGCAAAATACATAACAAAACCCTTCCATTCCAACCAAATTTTCCTACAAAGACAATGAAAAAATTATATAAAAAATTCAACCACCAAAAAAATTAAGTGAAAACTTCTTAAAATCATTATAATCCAACAATCTAAAATCAATCTTCAAAGGGAATTTAATTTCAACATCACAACGTCCAAAAAAAACCATCAGAAATAAAAAAATTCAGCAAAAAAGGTGCAAAATTTCAATTCTAACACAATTGAAAATCAAAAGTCAAGAAAATATAAGAATTAATCCATCCAAATAACCTCAATTTCAGCAAGAAAATACAAAAAAAAAAAAAAATCACAAAATGCAACAACTACACAACAATAAGAGCAACCAAAATCAAGCAAAAAAGGCAACCTAGTAACAAAAAAAAGTAGTAATCCCAAAAGTGAATAGGCAGCAAAAATAGCAACAAAACACACACACACACAAAACAACAATAATTATAGACAATAAACGGTAGCAAAAAAAATACTAAAAATTGCAGAAAATTAGCTTCTAGCAGCTGAAATATCAAAATAACATATAAAACCTATTTGCATGTTTAATGGCTGTTTAAGTAAAGATGCAAAACATTGCAATAAAAAAATATAGATAATAAACTGCAATGCCATAAAATCAATAAACCAAGAAAAACATAAGCATCTAGTGGCTAAATGAAGATAAATTGCAACAACATTAAAATTAAGAAAAATAAGCAAAATTCATATGTTCTATAGCTCTCAGAATGAGGTCTCAGACATCAAAGCAGAATAACACCTATAACTCTCAAGCCTAGCGAAGGCGAAAGCTCTTATACGGCCTCAGCCATCAAAGCAGAATAACACCTATAGCTCTCAAGCCTAGCGAAGGCGAAAGCTCTTATGCAACCTCAGCAAAAGTTGTTGAGAAACAAGTCTTTCTCTTTATCATCACCGGCCTCATTTCTATCAACACAGTGTTCAACTTATGATCAAAATAAGTTCAAACAGTGTTTAACTCATATTAAAAATATAACTCATAGCATGCATTATAATACCAAGAACTAACATAAAATTAGCACAAAAATTCCACAAGTTCAATACAAAAATAACAGTAAAACTGCATAATTAATAAAAGCTATAAAATAATAATTTAAACATGTTAAAAGTAGATCACCGATAGTTGAAATTGTAGTATGTGTACTCAAATAGTTCCCTAACAAGTTAAAATTTTGAAGATAAAATACTAAGAAATTGAAAATAATTATAGCACCTAAGTAGCCTAAAAAAACGGGTACAAAACAGCCCATGTTTTACACCCTAAAAAATTAAAGATAAAACGCAATAAAAACATTCAAAATCAACAAAACAAAGCAACAAAACTGCAAAATTTAAAACCACAAAAATTTGAAGATAAAAAACCAAAAAAAAAAAAAAAAAATGATCATAGCACCTAAGCATCCTAAAAAAACATCAAATTCAGCATAAAATATCTAGCAAAATAGTTGCAAAAAATACCAAACATTGCAAAAAATTACAAATCTGTTCAAAACTTGTTTAGTGCATGTTTAATAATTGTTTAAATAAAATGCAAAATATTGGAGCAAAAAACCTATAGATAATAAAATGCATCATAATAAAATCAATAAGACTAAGAAAAGTACCTAAGGGCCAAATGAATAAAAATTGCAGCAACAGTAAAATTAAGAAAAATAAGCAAAATTCATGTGCTCTAGTAACCAAACATAAAAAAAAATATTACAAAATAGTCTTTGAAAGTTAAACAATTAATTCAATTGGTAGTTTCATTATAAATCCATATACTTTTAAAATATTTCAATTTAGCTACTAAAAAATTTAATTGGAGTGTTATTGGTTAATACAAGTTGAGAGTGTTTTTGTCATATACTTCAATTTGGGGTGAAATGAAAATTGAAGAAAAGTTCGGGTTGATAGGCCAGGGTGCTTATAGTAGAAAATTTATTTTAAGGTGTTTTTCCAACAATTAAAAAAGTTGGGGTGTTTTTATATTTTTAGCCGATTTAGATTCATATTAGTAATAACTTCATTTACATTTTTTTTAGTTACGTTGGTTAATTAATTATTTATTTTGGAAGTCTTTTTAATCATCTGTTCCATTTTAGAAGCTTTTATAGAATGAAAAGAGAAAATACTCTTTATGGTCCGTTAAAATAAGTATGGAGTATCTAATTATACCAAATAAAAGGTTATAATTTTTCATGCCAAAAAAAAGAAAAAATTATACTAGTAATTTTTTTTTCTCTATTATCAAATAGAAAATGAAAAAATAATTGCTCTTTATTCATGTATAATATATTGAGTTTTCCAGAAATATGTTTAATTTAATTTTGAAAAAATACTGATGTGTTTGTAAATTAAGTATATAGAATTAGAAACTAGCTAGTATTTGTAGTTTTACCATTACAATAATAATTATAAATTTGTTTCTTAGAAAAACATTACTATAATAAAAAAATAAAATTAAATATACTACAAATAGTATAATTTTACTGTAGAATTAATTATAGGAGCAGCAAGTAAGCATCTTAATGCCCATTCATTGTTGGACAATTTTAATATGATCCAATCTTTCCATAAAATCGGGCCAATCCATTTCACCTCTATTTAAAATCAGATTATTGTTACCAACATATGTAATTTTATGATCTCAAGGGTCAGGAAAATTTTCTTGAATTATATGAGCAAGTTCAACATCAATCACTTCAAAGTTTGGAGTTGAGTTTTTGGAAAAATGGACTCTGTCCTTGATATCGGAATAATGAGATTAGGCTGATTTGGAATATAATGAAAGTCAATAAATATAATGAAATAAGACATAACGTATAACATAATCTAATAAAAAATTAGAAAACTAATTCTATTTTATTTGGGTCCATAATTTTTCTGATAGGAATTTGGTTTTTATGGAAGTGGATGAACGAGTGCATTTTTAATAATGAATTTACCGGCTCTTTGCTGCATGTGCTTGGTTTTGCCTTCAAGATTGTCTAATGGTGGGTTTTAAAAAGCAGTCTCAAGGTGTTTGGTTTGGTCGGTCTCCACCGGGAAGTAGGGGTGTTAAAAAAAAACCGTGAACCGAACTGAACTGAATCAAAATTTCTGTTATTTTACAGTTATGGGACAAAATCGGTTTTGAACCGAACCGAAATCGGTTCGATTTCAGTTATGACTGGTTCAGAACCAAACTAACCGATCGATAAAGCAAAAAACTGTTGAATTTTCGCCAAAACGTAGTCGTTTTATACCATGTAATGTAAATTTTGGTTTTTTATAAAACCAAACCGATAAAAATCGGTTCGGTTCGATTATGGCTTATCAGTTCGGTTCATAATTATGTTTCTCCTTATCGGTTTGGTGAACCGAACCGATGATGAACACCCCTACCGGGAAGGGGCAAAAGTCATTCTACTACTATAATAGTAAATTACTCTTTGATCCTCAAACTTTAAATTTAATGAAAAAGTATAGAAAAATTAACAGGAGGAACTTTTTAGAATAATAAATGAAACTAGAAAAATAAAAAAGGCTATTTTAAAAAAATACAGGGTAAAATAGTTAATTATAATAAAATACGGGGACATAATGGTGGTTTTACTCCAAAATAAATTACTGATAGAAAGTAGAAACATTAATTTGCCTTTTATTTATCGTTGCTGCCAGGCTTGCCAAGTTTAGCAGAAAAGGAGTTGAACAAATGGGCTCAATAGAAGCCCATTATAGTCCAAGATGTTGGATCCAGATTCAGACCGAAAGAAATTTGTTCATGCTACGAGCTTGGCGATTCAACGACAGCGTATCATCTGTAAACATGGTTGAACAGTTGCTACTACTATGAGTTTGATGACTGATTATGGTGGCTATAGAATTTTACTTTTCCTAGATTAGGTGTCATCTAAGCCCTTTATTCCTTCTGTTTGTCTACAAAATGAAAACCGATCACCTCGGATATTTTATTACCACTTTTTAATAACTATAGTACCTTAAAGAGGTATATTAAATATAAAGTAAAACAGAATATTAGAATCGAAATATATTCCACTATTAACTTTGATCTTTTTTATTTAAATATTAGCAACATACGTAGATTTTATATACTTTTGCTTTCCACTTAAAGTTTTAGGTTCTTTACTTTTTATTCATTTGCCCCAGAGTACTATGCATATGTATGGCTCTTAAATTTTGTTGAATTTGCAAAAGGGTGAATTGATTACTAGTTCGATTCAATTTGGTTTAGTTTCAGTAAGTATTTTTGAAAAATTAGTTCTATTCAATTTTATATAACATGTGCCCAAACAATTCGGTTAGTTCAATTCAACCGAATGGTTTGCTCTACTTCAATAAAGTCTACTAGGTCCAAAGGTTTCTAATAGTTGCTAATATTATTGTACCATAACCAGTGGCGGAGCCATAAATTCGAAGTCGGGGGGGCCCGGTTTTCGACGAGCAGCTGCAGTAGCAAGCAGCGGAGACGGGCGGAGGTAAGTCAGTAACGGCAGCACCACGATTTGCTGCTGTGTTTCTTCTATCTATGTTTTGAATATTTTGGTTTTATTTTTTTATTTAATTTCAAAACGACGTCATTTGAACTTTTTTTCAAAAAAAATAAAAAAATTAAGTGATACGCACTGTATCACTTAAATGGTCATTTCCTTCCGCCTTTCTTTCCTTTCCCTCCGTCTTTCCTTCCTTTCTTTCCTTTCTTTCTTTATTTCCTTCATCTTCTTCATTCCAGAGCTTCTTCTTTACCTTCACGAACGCCGCCGGCCTAAAACTTCTGGCCCCTTCCTCTGTAAGTAAAATTTTTTTCCCAAAAAGCCATGGGCCCAATGCCCCCTTTGACTCTAACGTGACTACGCCAGTGACCATAACTTTTGATTTAAATGTTGGAATCCAAATTTGAAATTCCATCCTTAAATAAAAGAAATCGGTCTTCTTTTTTTTAATAAAAACAGTAAAACGTGGTCTTCCTTGCGAGTTAGGTATGAATGAGTTAGTAGTTGAATGAATCGTTGGTATATGTCAAAATTAAGTCATGCATGACAACACAAGCAAAAATGGCCATTATAGAGACACCAGAGGCCAAATCCCTTAAAATGGGGTCCAAATCGGACTTGTACAGTTTCAGGATAGCCGTTGGATTCCATTATCCATGATTGGACCTTTGTGCTTGATAAAGCTGAAAAAAGCTTGTATGGTACCAGCAAAAGTGAGAAAGTTCAAACTGACTACTGAGAATTAAAGACGGTCCATTCAATTTGAAAGCAAAAGCATATGATATACTGCTATTATTGCAAATATGAAATGTACCGAGTAATAATGAGAATATAAAATGAGTATACGTATAAGTTAATTAAATTAATTATATCATCGATAATTAAAATTTAAAATAAATTAACATGTGCAACGTACGTTATTGTCAAGAATATTTCTCATATTTTTAATTTTTTGAGAGGTAGTTAGGTCTTAATTAAATTACTAAATTAATAAAAAATAATCCTAATAGTATTAGTATTAATAATGTAACCTAATTAAGAGTTAGTATTAACATTTATTTTAATTACATTAATTAATAAATAAATAAAAATCTATTAATATATCGTATTACATTTTAATTAGAAAATTTAAAGCAAAAAAATATTACTATTAATAATATATTTTAATTAAAAAATTTAAATTCTAATATTAAATAAATCAAATGGGTTAATGAAACTTATGTATTAGCCAAATATATTTATTTAAAATATGTTTCTTTTCTAAAATTATTATTGAGTAGAATGATTATTAAAAATTTTTTAATCTATTGAATTTCAACTAATGAAAAATTCTGAGAATATTGGACGAAAAGAATTATAGTATAATAGTTTCAAATTTTAAGAATTTTAAAGCATATTTTAAAAAATTAGAGAATCTGAAAGCAAATTGAGCCAAAATTCTCACATAAAATTGAAAAATGGTAACAAATAGCACTTTTTTTATTTTCTTTTTACTAAATGGCACATTTTTTAGAGTTTTACTTTTATATCTCTGTTTTAATAATTATTGAATTTTATTTTTTTAAAAAAAGAGAAAATCCAAAAATTGAAGTAGTTGGTCAGAAAATTGAGGAAGACTAGAACTCTAGCACTGCCACCTCCGCCAAATGTAGCCGACCGGCGAACAAAGGGTACCAATTGACAACACTTGTGCTGACCATTCGTTTGGTACCCTCAGAATAGTTGTCAGATCATAAGAAGCCATCTAGAATTTTGAAAGACTTTTTGTAGTGTTGCCGTTTGAAAATTTAGAAAAGCAAATTTTTGACTTTATTTAGGCCGGTTCTAGTTGGTTTCCGTAGAGAATGGTGTTGCCGATGAGATTTCATGTCGCTTTCGTTGTATTTTTACGGAAATCATTGGGTTGCAGTGAAGTATCTGCCGAATATGATGAACATGTTCAAAATAGAGGAATGACGACAAATGTGACGACTGGTCAAGGAGGCGACTATTTAAGGTTAAGGTTTCTTCAGAGGAATGAGATGAAGAGGATAAAAATTAAAATAAAGTTACATCTTAGTTTTTAAAATTTGTTAATCTTATCAGTTAGGTCCTTTATATCCATATTATACTTAACTAATGGTACTCAGATAATAATTTATTATTTTTATATAAATTTTATTATTAATATATAATTAACTACAATATAAATAATGAGAATTTAAATGAGTTAATGTTAACAATGCACGCTTAGAAAAATTAGTATAAAAATAAACATTAGCCTAGCAGTTTTTAATCAAAATCTACTCTAGCTTGGGCTTGGATACTGTACTTTTCTTTTCTGTGAGTTACTGCTGCTTCCACTTTCAAATATTTTGGGCTCTGCAGTGCCTTCTACTAATGATAATGTACATGTACATTAGTTTGTTCCTTTTAACAAATATGTACAATAGATTTTCTTCGTGAAAGAGGCTACCTTTAAATGTTACCCTATATATTAAAGCAAAAGTTTTAAAGATTTTTGCTTTATATAAACATTTGTATTAGTTTATTGGGATTTGGATTTCATCCCATGTCTTCTTCTAATTTCACTTTTTACTTTCATGCAATAATAACAACAATATATGTTCTTATTCTTCCATCATAGTTACTAAATCACAGCTGCTGTTAATAAACGATAAATTCTTTCCACTGAATTTTAAATCAGCTGCATTGTTCGAGTTTCAAAATTAAAACCTTTGATTAAGTTAAAATATTTATGTTGGTCGTTGGTTTTTTCATAAAAAAAGGTACAAAATTGATTATGAATGATGAAACTTGCTTTATTTTCAAACTCTTTGCCTAATTGAGGAACTTTATTGATCTAATTTAATATTATATTGAAATGGGTAGTTGCAGAACTCGAATGATGAAACATAGATGGGATCAAATAAAACACACATTCTTTATATTATTATTTGGTTGGTTAAACAAGTCATGATGACCTATATAAACAAATATATACTTGCATTTCGTAGAAGGCATGCATGCATGAACTTATATAGTTTCTACTAATAATAATATTATCCCAAAGGAAAGTATTTGAACAACATAATTATATATATTATGAGCAATCATACATTATAATTTGCTTCACCTTACACATAATAATGAATTGAAAAGAAATACTCCTCACATATATCATTATTTTACTATACAAATGTGTCCATGACCATATATGATTTATTTATTTATCATATATTTTAAAGTCATTTAGGAGATAAAAATATAACATCATAACATCATTTTCCACGCATAATACAAATATTTTATGTGCACTTTAAATGTTAAAAACAAACACATATAGATGAATTATTGTTTAATGTTGAAGTTGCATGCGGGAAAAGAAAGGAAAGACAGGGTCTGCTCTTTGATATTTTATAAGCTATGTGCACATGGATTTAAATTTATTGATTATTATGTTTTACTAGTATTATTTTAGAAGAAAGGAGTAATAATAATTCATTTACTAATAACACCTTTGCTCCTCCATTATTATTGGATTGGAAACTTGTGGTAGATGCTGGTTCCAAATTGAAGGCTCGGTTCCAATGTTTCTGTAATTCCTTTTACATTACTTTACTTTAATATATATATATATATATATATCTCTCGTCAATGCTATATTAAGTTCTTCTAGTGCGTGCATGCTATTATCCTTTAGGTTTACTCTCATCAATTTTTTTTTTTTTTTTAAACATAGACTTAATCTCATTAATTAATATTTGTGTTTTAATCATAAATCTCTCATTAAAATATGTTATTTGCCTCCAAGCCTCTTTTTTTATCGGCAGACTAATTTTGTATAGCTAATTTATCAAATTAAAATCCATTTAAAGCATCAAAAGAATTCGAACATTTGATTTTAAACTAAAGAGGTGTATTACTCTAATTATTTAAGCTAAGAAAATTTGCTGAAATATAGTAGTATTACTTTTGTAAGTGATCTTATTTTTATTTTTAAAATAAGAAAACAATTTTTTTATTATGATTCAACTGATTAAAAATTATTTTTCTAACTTACAACTTAATATAACTAAATAAAATTGGAATTCTTGAAAATTACTTTAGACTATATATATATATATATATAGTATATATATATATATATAGTCTATTTTATATATATATATATATATAGCCTATTTTAAAATATAAGAACGAAAATTTTAAAAATAAAAAGTTTTAATACCGTAAGATTCAAAATAGTAAATCCATTAAGTCCCTTTATGATGCGGAGCAACTGGCTCTGATTTTTTTTTTTTAAGGAAGAAGAACAACATCTTATATATTATGATGGGAAAAAAGTCCCTTCCTTGACCAACTACACCTAGCAAGTCAGCCAAAGATACTACATCAAAATGATATAAAGAAACATCAAGCTGCTCTAAATCATGAGCCATAACATTGGTCTCACGAAAAGTAAAATTAACAGAACAATAAGTAAATAAAGCAGTAAAATCTTGAAGAAGAAGAACTCTGGTCCCAAAACGTGTGAATGGAACTCTGTTTCTACTATAACTTAACTAGCATCTTAGAATCATTTTCCGAAGAGACTTTTGGATAGCTTCTTGATAAAGCTTCCTTCAAACTAAGCAAACACGCCTCAACTTCCTTCTCCTCAACTGACATTTTGAGATCACTGCATTTAAAAACACACCTCAGTATTCTCCCCTCACAATCCCTCAATACTGCCCCTAATCCCATTCGGCCTGCACCATTTTTTCTGGCATCAACATTAACTTTGATATAGGCCGCCTCGGGAGTAACCAAACAACGCCCTCCCTCCTATACGACCTTGATATCAGTGACTTAGACATGTGTTCTTAAAATTCAAAAATAGTACGCAAACACAATTGAACAGCTTGCAATTCATCCCTAAAGTAACCTTGAAATATCCACATATTGCGGCTAAATCAGATAGCCCACATTATACGTAACTCAAGCTCAATATTTTGTTAATTAGGGCAATGTCTTTCTAGTTTTTAATGCAATTGGCAAGTTAAATCATTCGTCGTACTTAGGGTTATTTATTGATTAAAGGTTATTATTAGATCGTATATTAATAATCTAATAATAAGGAAAGATTGGTTGGGTATGTTCCTTTGACTATAACTTGTCTACAATATTTAATTAAAAAGTTATTTTAGAGTCTATCATCAATTTATGTGAATTTCATACAGCAAAATTACCTTTGGCTAATTTTTCTCTTATTTCATTTCAAATTTTATTTATTTTTGCTGCTAAATATTTATTTTTAGTATTTAATTTCAAAATTCTCCATTTACTTTTAATTTTTAGTTTTATTAATTCAGTTCTGGTTACTCTTGGGCAAGTCTAATTCCTTGAGTTTGACCTTTCTCACCCTATTTGCAGATTTTGTCTTTGTAAGGAAGAGCAGGGCAGGTTCTTATTTTTAGTGGTTTCAACACCTATCAAATTTTGATGCCGTTACGGGGGATTAGCTTACTTTACTGTTGGTTGTTTCCTTGGAACCAATTCTAAGTAAGTGTTCCACTCTGGTAGTTGGAAAAATTGAAGACTACTCATCAGTAATAAGAACACGATCCAACCTCTTATCAATGTGAGAAGACAAATTATGGCCATTACTCCACGTAAAATGGCAGCCAGTATAACCCATATCCACAAAATTACAATCTTTAAATAGCGTCATGAAAGCATTCATTCTACTATTAGAAGGCTTTGACCACGGCAAAATTAGTAGTAGATCCAAAAAAAAGATCTAATTTTTTCATACAATATTCATTTGGGGTCCACGATGACTTTTCACAAAGAATTTTGCGAGACAGACAATTTTGAAGTTGCAACATCTTGTTGCAAATTTTGAGGGCCAAATTTTACTGTTTAGGGATTCAAATTTACATTTTAAGTGTTTGAGGACTATTTTACTATTTTCATTAGGATTTTATTTTAACTCTATAAGGCATATTTTGTCATTATGTAAGGGGAATTTCATTCTTCAATCAAATTAAAGACATTTTGAATCTTATCTAATGTTTTATTTATATTTTTTAATTAGGAAAAAATATTTCATTAATGAGAAATATAGTACAAGAAAAAGATAAAAATAAGCAGGCCAAGATATAGTTTAATGGCAAGTGCATTTACTTCGAATAATCCACGCACAATTTAAAAAAAAAAAATAGATAAAAATAAATATATAATTTTTTTTTATAAATGAAATTAACCATTTATACAAAAACATGTCCAACCAAGAAGAAATTGAAGGATATCTTTATTACTGGCAAAAAAAAAAAAATTGGAAATTGAAGGATATTTATGTAAGGTTGATATAGGGCATTTCTCGCTTTCATACGCCATAATTTTTTGCCACTTTTGAACTCTAAATTGGTCAATCAACGAATGCCTCCAATTTAACTTCAAAATAATACTCTTATCTTTTGATGAATCAAGATTTGCATATCATACTAAACCCCTTCCCATTGTACAAAATAAATCAAGAATACAACAGAAATTAATAAATAGAAAACTAGATCAATTGAAAAAAAAAATAAAACCTTTTATTTTCTAAAAAAACACAATACCTTCTAAAAAAGAAAATGATCTACAAAATTTTAGAAGATGAAAAAAAAAGGAGCAACCATTATAAAAAAAAAATTCACTAGTGGTCATCCAAATAATCAAAAAGAAAAAAAAAATGAAGCGTATTGATCAACTAGTAAAGAGTTGTTTTATCTTAATCAAATATTTCGAATTCGAAATTTGAGAACGTGGTTCCTTTAAAATTTGGTAAAGAGAATTTTGTTCGTCTTACTCGAATCAAATTCTTATTAACTGGCGTCGGCAATTTGATAACTGAAAATCGGATGGTTAAATAAAAAAAAGTGATGTCTAGAATTGAAGAAGAAAGAAAGAGGAGAACAAGATTTAAATTTAGATCTCTCTTTAATTCAATTTAGGATCCTATAAAAGAGACACTAACTAGTGAAATTTATCCTTAATTATAATTATTCTTAAGATACGAATCGGATTAAGGGTCACATCAAATGTAGTATATAAGAGAATGGTTAAGACTAGGGATCGACAATGGGATGGCCCTTGCCCGGAATTTACATCAATTAAAAGCCTTTGTTTATGTCTTATTGTCTGCGAAATGATGTCAAGAAGGCATAGCATGGACAATTACTAATTCGTGCCCATAAAACATGACAATTTTTAATTATGAGGTCCAATGTTCGACCCTTTAATCCTACATTATTTAGTATTTACCCAATAAATATATATTTATATTTAAAAGCATCTTCAACTTAGCTTATAAACTAGACAATCTAGACCACGATTCATGATTAAGTGGGACTAATAGGAAACCATGGAAGTTGAAAATTATATTTTAAATATTCAAAGGGGTACCTAGCTATCCTTTTAAATGCGTGTTTTATAAATTCTCCTCAATAGTGTTGTGGTTTAAAAGAATTACTGCTAAGTCAAATCTCTTGGCCAGTTGTTTCATCATTCAAGATGGGTACTACCGTTTCGCCATTCGAGGTGTACACAAGCTAATAGATTCGAATTTGTCAAGCATATTGATAATATGATAGATAGCGTGCCTACTAGGGTTGAGAATTCGGTTAATCAAATACCGAACCAAACTAAACCAAATTTGCGGTATTCAACTAACCGAAAAATTTAAAAATCCTAAATGAATGCCGAAACATCTAACTGACTAACAGAAACTGAAATAACAAAAAATAGAAAGCAGTGAAAATTTCAGTAATCAAAAAAACCAAATTTTTTTTTCGATTTTTGGTATTATTGCCTAGGCAGCAAGTAAAAAAAAAAACTACTAATGTTATCACCATACTTATAACCTACAAGGGTAACTTAGTTGGAGAGCAATTTGCTCTTTCATTCCCATATGACATGTTCAAACCTTCATATCATGGATACAAATATTCTTCCGGCTAGCACTTGTTCCAGAAAGAAAAAAAGGTATGTGCAGATTCAATACCAAAATAAATAATATTAGCAAACCAATCATTTTGAGCAAAATGATAGAAAAATGAGGTCATTTATAACTTTTTAGGTAAAAAAATTGAAAAAAAAAAACAAAAAAGGGTAGTTTTTGGTACAATTGTGTACCTAATAGGTATACAATGATTTTTCGACAGCTGGTGTCACATCCGAAAAATTTAATTAACGGTGGTTCGACGGAGTTACGGGTTTCAACCTTAAAATTTTTTTAAATCTAAGGAGAATTACATAATAATTAACCAAGTTGAATTTAATTACAGTTTTTAGAAAACTTAAGAATTTAAATAAAATTTTCAAGGACTTGATTGAAAGTAGAATTTATAAAATATGGGTCAAGTTGTAAGAAAAAGATGGGGAGGTATGCATGCAAGAATTTTCATTGGTGGAATTTTGTGTTGGCAAGAAAAGCTTGATAGGTGGCAGCAGAATTTTAATTATGGCAAAGAAAGTGCTAGGTGGCAATGTGAAATTGCTGCTGTAAATTATAAGTGCAGAATGCGTTTGGTTCAAAAGAATGGGTTATTTTATTATGTTATGGATTTTCTCGCAGCAAACAAAAAATAAAAAAAAATAAAAATAAAAATTTCTCAACTCCATATTTTATTGCTTCCATAACAGAACTCTTGTTTAGAGGCTATAACGGAGACCGAGGGTGAGATTGAAGAATGAACTAGGTATGGTTTGATTTGAAACAGAAGCAGAGAAATAAATTTAAGAATCTCAGTTTCAGAATAGTGAAGGAATAAGGAAGCAAAAATTTAAATTTGCTATCTTGAAATTCCTCTATCAAATTCGAGTTTGGAGACCGGAAATCCAATCACCCGGTTGTTTTAAGTTAGTCTGACGGAAAAAGTAGCTCGACCAGTGGCCAGAGGTGTAATTTCCGTTCGGACTACCCAAATCACTTTTGGATAGTCCGGTTACTGTGGAGGAAAATTTCGGGTATTCTGGTTGCCGTCCGGGAAACTTGAGGCTGCGAGTGGGTCGGCGACGCCGAGAGGAGAAGATCGGGACCGGTCTCGTCGTCGTTCACCGTCGGAGTTGCCGTTGGGCTTTCTGGGCTTGAGTCTGCAACAAAACCGACGGAAGAAGCAGTATGGCGAGGAAGAAGAACGAAACGCGAAGTGAGACCGTGTTTTGACCTAAACGCCATCGTTTCAAGCTTTAGCAGAAACGGCGTCGTTTGGAAGAAGACAGCATAGCGCCTGAAGTTTTTAAAAATTATGCCGCGTACCACAGAAGTTTCCTCCGTTTACAATTAAGTCCCTACGTATGTTTTCTTGACCCAGAACTTAATTTTGGTTTTCAATTTAGTCCAACAGATTTGATTTAAGAGCATTTAGAATTATTTTTGAGAAATTAAATTACATAGGGCCTAAATAAATATTTAATTAGTATAATTAAAATTATTTAGGGCCTGGATAGCGAATTTTGGACAAGGAAACGAAAGAAAATTTACGGATAAGAGAAATTTAACAGGTTTGGTACTATTATATTTTAAGTATTTAAATTGTTTTTGTTTTAATTTGATGAATGGTATTTTTAAATGATTTAATTGATATTCTGGAATATATGAAATTATTTGATGGTTGATTTTGTGAAGAACTCGAATGTGTATTCGAGTTATAAAATAATTTTTAATATCGTAGCGGTATTCGCAAGCACGAAGTTACCGTCTCGGTAAAAGTAAAATTATATTTAATTGAGATTTCCAATAATTATTTTGATTGAATTATGTTAAAGTGAAAATTATTTATTTCTCTATGATATTATTTTTGAAGAATGAGAATGAAATTTTATTATTAAATGTGATTATTTGCGGATGGAAATTGATATTGAAAAAGAAATATTTATTGAGAAAGTATTATTGTGAGATGGAAATTGTTTATGCTCTTCTTGGTTATGGAACCTTAGAGATAAGAATATGTTGCAACATATGGTTAAGAATCCTGCACAGTGTGATACATGATGTGAAATGAGAAATGAGATGAGAAAACACGGGCGTGGCTGCGATCTACGACCCTGTGATAAAATATTAATTCGTGAATAGCTGCGATCTATCTCCGAATTAATACAATTCGTGAATAGCTGCGATCTATCTCCGAATTGAACAGTGAATGATACAATTCGTGAATGGCTGCGATCTATCTCCGAATTGTAACCCTAGTCTTATCCTTGGTGTTCGAAAATACCAGTAGAGCAAATGATAAATTATACTGTTTGATAAATATTTGTTGCTTCATTTAATGACTTTGCTAAGTTGATTTTTTTTTATACGTTTTTATGAAATGAGTTTGATGATGATTATTTTTAAAGTATTGCTATATTATTTTAAATGCAAAATTATACATTTGTACCAACTGAGCATGGAGTTGCTCAGCGAGTTATTTTTGTAACTCGCAGGTCTATAGCTAAAATGCGTGAGATCCAGCATTCACAAGAGCAGTTCCTCAGTACAGCTTTTTGGTATAGATATATTGTAGTTCAAAAATTCTTAGTGTACTATTAATTAGCTGTTATATAAAATATTTGTATGAACTAGCTTGGAATAGATAAATTGTAATTTTTGGGATAATAAAGACATACTATCTAGCGTGTCTGTTAACTAATAAAATAATTATTAGTTTTATGTTATTCAAGAATTATGTAGCAATAGTTAGCGGCGTTGTGACACTTAAACTTGTCTTATTCGTAAGACGGGTTGGAGTATTACAATTTGCCCCATTCATTATGTAAAAACCTATACTCCAATGCTTCCTAGAGAAGGGACAAAGCTTCTAGTTGTTACGGTGCAGAGATGACCCAACTGGCGTGTGGTGATTAGATGCCCTGTCCTCTTGATGTCTGAGAATACCTCCAGCCGCTGCACCACCACCACTTCCTCCAGTGTACATGTAGAATGCAAGTGGTATTTCCACCTCACTATCGCTCTACATATGGGCGGAAGAGTTAGCGACTGGAGTGGCAGATGCTATTATGGTGGTGGTGGTTGGATTATCCCCAGCAATAACAGTACTGCTGGTGGTGGGAGCGGTGGTGGTGCTTGCTTTATTTTGGAATGGAGTAGTTCCGCATGTTGGGCACCGGGTCAAAAGCTTACAACAACCAATTACAATGAAAAAATTAAATCCAAAACAAAAACAAAAGCAAATAGAGGGAGAAAGAAGTTAGAGAACCTTGTTGTAGCGGTGGGTGGTGGTGGTGCCATATGGCTCAACTCTCTGGCAAGCTCACGGAGGACTTGGTTGATATCAGCGCTGGGAGAGAGGTGGTGGCCATGGAAGATTTTAGTGGTGATGGCTCGTCTTTGCCTCTCTTGAAGCTTAGTTTTCTCTTTTTGAGTCTCACTTCTTGTGGATGAACCCCCTGCCATTTCTTTCTGTTATTATTCTCTCTATACTAATCTCTTTATGGTGTATGTATAATGAATGTACAGATTTGTTTATGTATGTTTTTTGCATGAGAGAGAGAGAGAGATGGCAGTGACTAATGTTTTTCTTTCCCTTTATTTGTGAAATAATTTCTGATTCTTTAATAATTTTAGAAAGTCTTCAGTATTTCAGTGTAATTGAAATATTTTAGAGTGAACTCTCTGCCAGCAGTGATTCATTATACAGTTGACCCTGGAATTTCAATGCTGAAATTGAGTTATCCATTTGTGGCCTTGGCTTGATTAATTCTTGTAATGGGTTTATTTGCTTGAATTCATGTCCTTTCCAAGACGATTACGTCCTTAGTCAGAGCATCTTGTGTGTTTGGGAATTTCTTAAACCCCTTTCGGTACTTCTGGGTTTGATTTGGGTATTCTTATATTTCGATTTTCGATTAGCTTGTAACAACTGAGACTAGAAATTTCGAATTTTTTCAGAGAATTTGAATGGTTTGCATGATTCTGCGATCTGGATTTGTCTAAAGATTGGAGTTTTAGTTGCTTAAAAGTTTGAATTTGCTTGCCGAGTATATTTTGTACAGAGTGCAGTTTTCTGAAATCTAAAGGAATTTCATTTTCTGAATGTTTTTCTGGGTTGATGAATTTAGGTTGATTCGAAGTATATTCCTTTCAAATCTTTATACAGAAATCACTTCAATTACGATTAGAAAGGAGCAAAAGTCGCTGCCAGAATTAAATTTTCACCTATGTTTACTGATTTTTGGGTGGCAGTGGAGGGACTTAGGAGGTGGTGTTGACAGAGGAAGTGGGAGGTGGCAGTGCGTTGGTGTTGACGGAGGAAGTGGAGAGGTCGCGGTGTTGGGGATATTGGAGGTGGATGTGGCTGTTTGGTAAGTGGGAAAACATACGCTCAAAAGGAAATAAATGTTTGTTTGGTTAGAAGAAAATTTGTGTAGTATTTGGCAAGTATACACTCAAAAGGAAATAAATGTTTGTTTGGTTAGAATTACTAAAAGCTCCACAAAATTTATCAAATTCTTTCAATTTAATCGTTATCCATTGCTCTAGGGGTGCAATTTTTTAATAAGTGATAAGAGTGTTCTAACAACAAAGTTCACTTTATCAGGAAAGGTTATTACAATTCACATCACAAAGCTTTCTATATAAATCTCCCATTGCTTCATCTAGGGGTGTTAATGAGCTGAGCAGGCTCGTGAACTACTCGGGCTCGGCTCGGTCAAAGCTCGGCTCGAAACATTGATGAGACCGAGCC
>CATIWJ010203787.1:0-13490 GCA_949640765.1 Croton laevigatus | reverse complement strand
ATTCCATTTGATTATTTTTGTTTTCTTAATTGGATTGATTAAATGTTTGAGAATGATTGCTTAGCTACCAATTGTTCGATTTAGGCTTTGAACGAAGGAGCGAGAGTTGAAATTCTTAGCCTGATAACAACCAATTAAGAATTTAAAATGAATTAGAAATATAAGTTTTAAGTATAATATTTGGTTTCGATAAATTGAATTTTATGAATGCGAAAGCTATTTGAATTTTTTTATCATCGAATTTTCAGAAACTAAATTCTTTAAAATAATTAATTGGGTATATTTATTTTCATAAAGAATTAATTTACGGATTGCGAATCCTAGACGCTTTTCATTCATTTATTTTATTTTCATTATCATTCACTTCTAATTTTAATTTTAAAATTTTCATTTTCCCATTTCAAAGTGAATTATTTTCTTTTAAATTATTTTATATAAAATTGTGTGGAGTGACTTTCAATTTGCGATTCCTTGAGTGAATACGACCTTGGTTGCCACCGATATACTACAATGCCCCGTATACTTGCAGGTCGCTTTTGGACAGTATAATTTTGAGCAAACAGTAGTTTTTATCCACTCTCTGCCTTCTACTTTTCTTCGCTCTTTTCAATGGTACAAGAACGTGAATCTTTTCGTTTCTAATTTTTGGTAACTGTCGCACTTCTGAAGGGAGAGGGAGGGGGATTTTAAAATAATAAAAACTCCACTAATTCTAATTTTCCTACAGGCCCAACAACCATTATTTTAGGCCCACTTTACATTCGAATTAAACTTTAATTAACATGAGCCACATTTTAATGATTATTAAAAAATAGTCTAAGACATAATCCATACTTCGTCGTCTTCACTATTACAGATTCATTATCTCTTACATCTGCTTTAGCTTCTGTAGTAACATTTCTCTCTATCCTTTCATCCCCATATCGATTTTCGGAATTCAGACATTCTCTTCCCAATAAACTCACCATTGGCTTCGCATTTCCATTCCTTTCAGTGGCTCTAATGATGATAGCTTTTGCAGCAACTATCGTCCTTATAATAAACAATAAAGAAAATTGGACCAAACTTGTCCTCTACACACTTTCTTTTATCCCCGTTGCTGTCTTTGCTCTCACATATTTTCCTGTATATGCATCCTTCATAAAACTTGCAAGTACTTGCTCCATAAAACATTTGTTTCCGGAAAGATCATCCAATCCAAGAGATGTTTAACCATCTGTTTCATATGAAATCCCTACCAACTGATTTGAGGTTTTCCGTATGAAAATTGACTAGGCTTCTAGCAATTATTTTGTTTGGTATTGGGATTGTAATGCATTTACTACTAGACTATGCCTTGGCATGTAACTAAACTTCTACTTTGCTTTAATTTTATATTTGTGTGGGTTATGTTGCATTTTTACTTGCATTGGCAAGAGTTTCTAATAGATTAAAATTTCAAATACGCACTCTATTTAAATAATTCTTATAAAATTGCTAATTTGTGTATGTTTAAATTTTCAAACAGTGAACAATAGTAAGGAGGTTCTAGTCCTTTTACTTTATATGGTGAAAAGGAAACACTTCATAGTTATACAATCTCTAAAACCTGTAGCTTGTGTAACAGATGAAGGAATTTTATTAGCTAGGAAAAGCATACGAGGATAACTCAAAAGCACCCTTTAAGTTCAAAAGGGTAGTCTTCAAAATATAAAAGGGAATTTAGTGTGTCAAACTCCAACTATGCGTAGAGTCTAAGAAAGGGTCGAGCCACTTTTGGATTAATACACAGCCTTACGCTATGTTTCTTTTTTTTTTTCGATCAGCTAAAATTTTTTTTTTATTATTAAAGATAAATCCAGGAAAAACTTAATCGTACAAGGGCGTTCTAAACCCGAAACCCCAAACAATTTCCAACTTGACCCTTGAAAATTAAGTGAAAAAAACCCTGGTGCAATCTTGTTTACAATCGAGAAAACAGAGGCAACAACATATAAAGTAACCAGACAAGAAGAAAACACCTCAAGAGTGTTATTTATGCAGCTTTTGAGATAAAAGCTATTGAGGAGGGTTCAAATCCATGCTACCAGTGTGTTGCTTCTAGAGTTTCCCAATTTCGCAAGCTGATTGGCAAAAGAGTTTCTATCTTGGTTGATGTGGATGAATTAAATTGAGGGGAGGGTATCTATTGTAGTATCTAGAGAGTTGAAAATTTTCCACCAGGACCACGGTCTTGAATCATGATTTGAAACCTAGGTAATGGTGTTCCTTGTGTTGGACTCTATGATTAAAGGACAGTGTTTGTAAGTAGAGGTGGAGAATAGATCCACTGCAAAGATGATAGCCAGCAGCTCCACATAATTAGAGTCTTGAACTCCACAATTCTTAGAGAAGACACCTTTTGCCACACCATCAGAGTTGTGCAGAATGCCCCCAATGCCAGATAGACCCGATTTTCCGACAGCAGATCTGTCTACATTAAATTTAAAACAGCCAGAGGCAGGGGGAATCGAAGGGAGAGAAGAGTTACCGACCTCACAAACTTGAAGCGAAGCGAGAGAAGAGTTACTGACCTCACAAACTTGCGACAAAGTGCTGATAGAATTACACACTAAAATGGGGAGTTGGAACCAATCCGCAGTTGAAGAGTAAGAATTCTTGAAGTTGGATTTTAATAGTTCTAAACATTTAATCTTGATAGAATCAACCAACTTTGAGTATTCAATCCGCTTCCCTTTAAAAATTATTGAATTTCTTCTCCACTATAAATCCCAAGCTGTAACAACGAAAACAGAATACCAGATGATTCTATTCTTTTTGAATACAAAGATGGAGTCCCATTGCAATGCTAAGTCATAGATATTTATTGGGAAAGGTGTCTACACTCCCCACCATGACAAAATGCCCAGCCATAGTTTCCTTGCGTATAAACAATTAAGAATAATATGGTCAATATTTTCAAGAGGAGCACCACAAGCAGAACATGATGCTTCAGAGTCCATATTTATAATGCCTCTAGAGAGGAGATTGTTTTTTGTAGGCAGTTTATTGTACAGACAACACCACATGAAAATTGAGATTTTGGAGGGGATAAAGGAATTCCTTATTACCTTAAAATCTAGCATATTCCTAGGAGGTACAGCATCCATCAGTTCCAGCAGAGAATAAAGGCCTTTAGTGCGAAAGATCCCTTTCTTCTCATGAGACTAGATTAGTTTGTCTTCCCTCGAAGCTATAGGAGAAATCCTAGATAACACATTTATAGGTTTAGAGAGAAGAGAGGTTTCTGAAATACGGAGGGTCCTTCTCCAAACCAAATTCCACGACTATCAGAGATAGATGAAGATTTCAGAGATGCAATTATGTATAGTCTAGGATAAACAAGGGCTAAAGGAGTATTAAGTATCCAAACATCCTCCTAGAATTTAATTGATTTGCCATCTTCTAAAATCCACTTGAATCCACTTTTTAAGAACTCATGAGTTTCAAAACCTGCTAATCCTAATTCAGCAACACTTTTCCAAATGGGAGAAGCGTTATCCCCGTACTTAGAGTTTAGAACCCTCTTCCATAAGAAGTTCTTTTCCATTCTAAATCTCCACCACCACTTGCTGAAAAGAGCTTTATTTTTTCTTTTTAAGTCTTAAAGACCCCAACCTCAAAAATGTTTAGATTTCGTAATTTATTCCAAGCTGCCCAAGCTAGAGGTTTATTTTGATTATGCTTCTTGCTCCATAAGAAACGATGCTGAAGGCTTTCAATTTTCTTAATTACACAAACTGGTGCTTCAAAGATGGCCATATAATACATAGGAAGCACAGAAAGGACCGATTTGATAAGCATCAATTTATTGCCCATAGAAAGATTTTTGGCTTTCCATAAAGAGAGCCTGTTTTCAACCTTTTTTATCACAAGTTTCCATGTGCTATGTGAATGGGGATTACTGCCTAGAGGAATGCTAAGGTAAGTCGTTGGGAAATAATCTGCAGTACAACCACTTATTGAAGCTAGAAGTTGAAGATTTGGTTGATCTAAATTAATACCAAAAAGCTTACTTTTAGTGAAATGAATTTTCAACCCAGTAAGCAATTGAAAACATTTGAAAAGTCTTCGGATGTTTCTCATTGCATCTAGAATTGCCTCAAAAAAGATAATAGAGTTGTCTGCGAATTGCAGATGGAAAATAACAATGTTATCTTTGCCGGCTTGAACCCCAGAGAGAAAGCCCTTGCGAATTGAGTTTTGAATCAGGATGTTAAGTTATTTGGCTATGATTAAAAAGAGGAATGGTGAAAAAGGGTCCCATAGTTCATGGAGAATTCTGTTGTTGGTGATTCGTTAATTAGCACTGATTGCTTAGGCATTTTGATATCCAAGCCAGCCATTTATCGCTGAAACCAATTTTTTTTCATAAAATGAAAAAAAGGGCCAATTTTTCGGAGTCCATTTTTCAAAATCAGCTTTAAAAATCACTGCTTGCTTTTTTTTTTTTTGACATAGATATCATATTCTACTTGGGGTATATGGGGAAGGGGATTAATAAGCCTCGAACCCGGGACCAAAGAGGTGCATTACCACTAGGTCACCTCTTGGGCTTAAAATCACTGCTTCCTTCTTTCTCTTTTTTAAATCATGAATTACCTCATTACAAATTAGGATCCCATACATTATTTTGTTGGATTTTTAGAGAAGTAGAGAAACACCAAATGTTAGAAATTTTGAGAGAAGGAGAAGAGATGGAAACATAAATTTTTATTCAATGAATTACTGCATAAAACACTGAAGCAAATCTGCCTATTTATAGGCTTATAACTACAAACAAAACAAGAGAACTTTAAGCAACTGACAAATCCACGATGTCCACTACCATTATTTCAGTAACAATACTGGATATTTACTTGACTAATTCATACTAGAAAAATAGGAAAACACTAAACAGAAACATATCTAACTTGGAAGCACATCTCTTCCTTTTATGATGCACTTCTCATCATCTATCAATTAGAGTACCTCTCTCCAATTTGATGCACCTCTCATCCTCAAATATTCTTTGGAGCACTTCTCTCCAATAAAAAAAGAGTTTCTTCTTGTTTACTTTCTTGAGCAAACTTGACTTGCTGATTTTTATTCCTACAGTCTTTTTGCACATGCCCAAATTTTTTGTAATTATAACATTGAGGCTTACCTTTATGCTAATAAGCTTCAGTCTCATGACCCGGCTTTCTGCAAATACTACATTTAGGAATTTTCCCTTTTCCTTTAGAACTTTTGACTAATAAAGCACTCTCGACTTTCTCATCTGTTTCTTCTTTCCTCATAGCTCTCCTTTGCTCTTGAGCTTGTAAGGAATTTATTAGTTCTGCGAAAGTAATTTTGCCAATGTCTCTTGAATCTTCAAGGGATGAAAGTTTTGCCTCAACTTTTTCTGGCAAACTTGTAAACATTTTCTCCATAATCTTACTATCCAGTAGATTTTCTCCAAGCAACCGAACTTTGTTGACTACGGTCATTATCCGGTCAGAGTATTGTTGTATAGTCTTACTCCCTTTCATGCTTAAACTTTCAAAATCTCTTTTGAGATTTAATATTTGGATCTTCCGTGCCCGCTCATTGCCTTGATAAGTTTGTTTTAAGGTATCCCAAGCTTCATAAGCAGTTTCACAAGTCATGATTTTTGTGAAAACTATTTCTGACACAGTAGAAAAAATTATTGATAACGCCTTTAGAGCTTTTGAGGCTTCTTCTTCATGAGCTTTGATTTGGAGGAGTGTAGGATTAGCTCTAAGTGGCTATAATTGTTTTTCACCCTCAACCCATTTCCATAAGCCATGTCCTTTCAAGTGAGCTTTCATCTTCACAGCCCATGAGTGATAATTTTCACCATTAAAAATTGCGGGTGGAGGAACAATTTGATTAGCAGCCATAAGGATTGCTACTGCAATAAAAGAAAGAAATAATAAAGCTGCTGTGTTTTTTTTTTTTGGTTTTCTTTCTAATCTCACGTGTTTCACTCTTTTTAGCTCTCTTCGAACCAGGCTTTGATACCATGTTAGATTTTTAGAGAAGTAGAGAAACACCAAATGTTAGAAATTTTGAGAGAAGGAGAAGAGATGGAAACACAAATTTTTATTCAATGAATTACTACATAAAACACTAAAGCAAATCTGCCTATTTATAGGCTTACAACTACAAAAAAAAACAAGAAAACTTTAAGCAACTGAAAAATCCACAATGTCCACTACCATTATTTCAGTAACAATACTGGATATTTACTTGACTAATTCATACTAGAAAAATAGGAAGAAGACACTAAATAGAAACATATCTAACTTTGAATCATTCTTCAACATATTTGCCTTTCACAAAAGCTGATTGGGTGTCACCAATTATAGCATCCATTGTAGTTCGGAGTCAAATAGACAAGGCTTTGGCTAAAATCTTGTATAGGCTTCCAATGAAAGAGATCGGTCGAAATAGGTTGAAAGAAGTTGGAGAGTTGACTTTAGAAATGAGTGCGATGAAGCTTGAGTTTATTCCTGACAAATTCTGGCGTTAGAATGAAATTCAAAAAAAAAAAGAGTAATTCACCTTTGATGAGGTCCCATTGATTTTTGAAGAAAGGCATAGTGAAACTGTCGCAGCCTAGTGCCTTATTAGAGTCACAGCTCTACAAGGCTTTCTTTATTTCTGCTTCACTAAAAGGAACTTCCAGACTATTTTTAAGATCATTTGGTAATAAATTTGGCAACTCATAGTCGAGAAAAGGTCTTTTCAACACTGGGGGATTAAAGATCTTTTGAAAATGATCTTTAGCTGCATTTTTTAATCTTTGTCGGTGAAAAACCCAAGCGCCATCCACCAAGATGCTTGAGATATTGTTTTTTACTCTTCTTCTGTTAATCATTGCATGAAAATATCTCGTATTGTTGTCACCCTTTGCTAACCAATTCGTTCTTGATTTTTGCCTAAGGGTACTCTCATTGATTTGGTGTAAGCTTGCTAAATTAGTGAGAATGCCCCTTTGATGCTGAACCTCTTGGGCCGATAATGAGAAGCTTTCAATTTTTAAGTCAAGACCATGGAGTTCTTCTCGTGAGCTGTGAATTTTAGAGTTCACAGAGTTTAAAGACTGATGGTTCCATGATTTTAGTTTAAGCTTGAGATCCTTCAATTTTCTCAATATAATGTAGCCATGCCAGCCTAAGAAAGTAGAAGAATTCCATGATGATTCGACATTCTCTTTAAACCCCTTTTGATTGATCCAATAGTTGAAGAATCAGAATGGTCTTGGACCCCAATCAATCTCAGTGGAAATTAATAAGACAAGTGCATGGTCTGAGATAGTTCTCTTCAAACCTCTACTAGTGGACTTTAGCCAATTTGAGAGCCAATTATTGTTCACAAGAAATTGGTCTAGCCCACCCATTTCAGAACCACAGGCACTTACTCGAGTGAATAGTCTGCCTACCATAGAAATCTCAGATAACCCATTTCCTGCAATAAAAGAGTTGAAATCTGAGTGGCTTGATGGGTCGTCTCTACAGCCATACCATTCATGTTGGAATCTTACCGAGTTAAAATCTCCCCCTATGCATAGAAAACTAGCAAAGTTGGATAATCCAGTTGACAAAATTGACCAAAGCTGTCTTCTAGCTGCAATATCACATGGCGCATAACTATTAATTAAATGGAAATCTTTGCCACAGTTAACTAGATTTCCGGAAATGGCCACAAACCCATCCTGAGATATGATTGTTGCAAGTAAAAATATTTCTTTCCTATATTGTAACAATGCCACCAGAAGCTCTAGAGGAAGGTGTAAAATGCTAGTCATAATCTGCATCATATACCAGATTCTACTGATGATTAAGTCATCTATAAGTTTTTTTTTTGTTCCTTGAATCAACAAAAACCCCACTTTTTTAACACTAACCAACTTTTTGAGTCTAAGTAATTTACCTTTCCATCCAAGGCCATAAACATTAATAGAGTGTATATTTGGCAGCATCATTGAAAAATATTAAGCATGAAAGAAGAGAAAACTAGTACTGATCAATTGTTATCCAATTGAAGGTTAGAGTCGACCATTTCAGCCTCATTTCCTTCATAATTTAGACCCAATTCTTTCCCTAATTTCCATGTATTCGTATCTTCAATTCTTTTGCCAGATAATCTATCAATAGAAAGCTGATCACTGTAGATGATTAAGCTAAAGATGGTTCGGAATTGCAAGAAGAAGGGATGGATGGGTTAGGAGAGAGGGGTGATGGGTTAAAGAAAGGGGAGGAGCCCAAGTTAGATTAGGAGGCAGGGGAAGATGACGAACCAGTGTGTCTAAGTCATAGTTTTTTATTTTGGATTGAAGCCTCAAGGTGAGTCTTTTTTTCCTAACAGATGATCTACTGGTGAAAAGGGTCCTAGATTTGATTAAGGGTGGAGAGCTAGTGTTTTGGGCCAGGTGAAGTAGGTTATAATTGGAGAAATCCATAATTAAAGGGCAAGGGGCTAATTGAGATGGAATGGGCTGGGATAAAATAGAGGATGGCTTAATAGGTAAAGTGGAGGTGGGATGGGCTATAATAGTAGCTGGTTCAATGGGTGAAATAGAAGTGGGGACAGAAAGAATGGCGTGATTAGAAAAGTTATCGACCGGATTAGGATTGGTATTAAGAAAGGAGGTTGTGTTGTCTCTTGAAAGGCTGAGGGGATTTGAATTGGCCAATACTCTATTGGGGTGAGTAGAGATTGTTTTTTGAGGCTCATCATTGAGATTGTCAGAGGCTGTCAGGGACCGAGTTGGGGAGGGACTCATCCGAGTCAGAAGATAAGTACTTATGAATTTGGTTGTGCAAGATATCAGTGGTTGACAAGTGAGAATCTTCACCAACCTTGATTATGAATCTGGTTTTGTCCACAAAAGCTTGAATCAAAGTGTCGATTGTTTCGAAGCCTTTCGTCTCGATAAGAACTTTTCTGAATTAAAGATTTGATCTATTTGCAGTGTTTTCATCAACCTTAATAACAAACCCAAACTGACCTCCAATACGTGCAAAGAATTTCTCATTCCATGCAATGAAAGGAACACCGTCAATTTTTAACCATATTCTTCTGTCAGAAGCCGCATCAGTACTTTTGTCGACAACAATAGTGGAACCATTGTTTGTAGGCAATTTTATTATCAATGAAGTGTAGAGCTTCAGCTTTGGATGGGAAGAGGATGAGAAGTTTTGAATTGCCTCAATTTCTTACATTAAAAGAGGACAGATGCAGCTCTTTTAAGACAGATGTGAACATAGTTGGGTCATTCAACCAACAAACAACTCCACATTCCAGCCATAAAAGATCTTCTGGTGTGGATGCATGTTGTAAGGAACCCTAAATTGTTGGTGTGCAATTTCTTCTTGTGGTTTTTACATTGTTGCCTTTAGACGCAGTGGGGATTGTGGCAACCTGAGAGTAACTCCTATGGTCTCTAACAGCAAGTTTGAAATTTGACTTTGTATTTTGCTTTTTGGATGGGGGAGGGGCTGTTCTTAGTTTGGATTTACCCTGAGATCTTGCAAGTTTTGCCCATAGCTTGTAAGTGCCTATCCAGATGGTAGAGATGTCTCTGATAATGTTTCTACTCTGTTTGGTTTGTTCAAAGTTGATGAAGCTAAAAGATTGACCTCTCTTGTTTCCACCTTTTGCTATGTGAAAGCTAAGACGTCTCCAAAAGGAGAGAAAAGCCTTTTGAGGCTGAACTGATTCTAGTTATCTGGAAAATTGCAGACATAGACCGTAAAGGGTGTGGATGCTTGTGTTTGGTGGATGTGTGCTTGATCTTGGTTAGTTGGAGGGGCTGGGTTGGGGTTTGGAAGGTTGGTGGAGGAAGGAGGGAGAGAACAGAGGGAGGTCATGGTTTTGCCTTATGCTATGTTTCTAAACAACTCTACTATTACGCCGAAGCTACTCTTCAAAAGGGCAGTTTTCAAATGATAAATTTCTTGCTAGAAATGGTAAATGACCAAGAGATAAGATTTTTTAGGACCAAGTTGGGATTACAATTAGAATACACAACTAAAGCACATTATAACCCAAGGGGGTTGGCCTGGTGGTGAGGTAAGTCACCAAAGACCAAAAGGTCCTGGGTTCAAACCTTGGGGGTAACTAATGGCAAAAAAAAAAAACTAAAGCACATTATAACTAGTTGTTATAATGAACTACAATGAAAAAAAAAACAAAAATGAGAATCAGATAGACTCTAACATGTTAACATTTGGACATTTTACGGAAATCTCGAAAAAGATAATGCTTCTACTTCATAAAGATATATATATATACAGTAAAATTAAGAAAAAAGTAAAGGAAAAAAACAGTACTTTTCTTGAAGAAAAGAAAGCGCATAATTAAGATTGATTCATATAGGTTTCAACATCTGGTGCGAATAGAGCTCCTCTGGTATTCCTCTTTTTTCTGTTACTGATGATGAAGAAGACGACGCAATTTTTGACATTGTGACAATATATCATCTTCAATTTCCTTTTTCTCTTTTTCGCCCATATTTTAATGTATATCCAATAATGACAATATTATTCTTACATTGTTACATTGTTTAATTAGGATTTAAGAAATTGAAGATCTCAATAGCGTTTTTTTTTTTCCCGCAAACTGTTAAATAATGTCCATTGGCAAGGTAAATTAACAATTAAATAATGATAAAATAGATGTTTGTGCTAGACATGATTTTTTTTTTAAATCTTTTATTTTTCAGTATAGCAATTAAATATGAGCAAGCTACTTTTACATATTTGAGATGCTTTAAAGCCAAATCACACCATACATTTTCTATTTCACTTGACACATCAGTAATAATCCATGTTCTCATTGGAGGGCATATCCAATGGTTACATGTATTGCAGCTGATGTGTCGATTGAAATAAAAAGTACGAATGATTACGTGGTTAACGAAGACTGATCTTGGATTGGGTTTGGGCCCTATATGCATGAACTTGGAGGCTTGGCCAAATTTTACTGATCTTAGATGGTCTAGGATTTTTTTTTCACTTATCTCGACTTGTTTTTTCTTCTTGGACTTAGACTTGACTTATGTTTATCCTTCTTGGACTTGGATTTGGTTTATGCTTATCCTAAATAGAATAGGGTTTAATGTTTTTCCTTTTCCCAATTGGAATGAGACTTGCTTTGCCTTAGATTGCTATAAATAGATGATTCCATAGGATTTTTTTTTTTTTGCATCAAACATGTTATCTCACTCTTTTTGCCAAGGGAAAACGTTTTTCTTCTTCTTCATTGGGGAACATTTGTTTCCATCTTCTATTGGGGATTCTTGCTTTGACTTTTCTCTGGGGATTTGGTTTTTGCTTTCATTGGGGAGAAATTTTCTTTATTTTGCTGGGGAAAGAAACTTTTTCTTTGATATGTAAAAAGTTAGTAATTTACAAGAATACAAGCAAGCAAGCTTTGGAGCTAAATTTTTCATATCTAATGCGACATTGGACCAAGGGTCTACTAAAAGTGGAAAGGATTAACCTAGGGCACTATGGGATTGCCCCAGTTATAGCTATCGAAAAATTTACTATAGTTTGGAATTTTATCAATAATTGTGCTCAATTTTGGGATTTTGTTGATCATGTATTTAGATTTGGTTTAGGCATGGAAGAGTTATATCCTACTTTTGAAGAGTTCAGTGTTATTCTGGGCTATGGAACAGAGACTCCACTAGTAAGCCTAGAAAGAAAGGTTAGATATTTGACAAGCTTTAGTATATTGCTAGGCTTCACTAAAGAAGAGATGAGATATTGCTTGGATGGAATCAGAGTGATGTTGCCAAATTTGATTGAGAAGTTCTCTGTTGTATGTCTTGAAAATAAAACTGGGGAAGGGCATCGAGTGTGATCTTTAGTATTCTGCCTAGTTACAGACTTTCTGTTTCCCACTACTTCGAGTATGGGTGATATTTTACTTTACTCCATTAGCAGATGGAGAAGTCTCGTAATATTACAGGTATAGTGCTAGGCTGAGACATTAATGAGCTTTGATAGAGCTAGCTTAAGCTTTCCGAGGTAGATTGTGACTGCCGCTATTCTTTAGGTAAGCATTCTTTGAACTAATTTTGTATTTTTAGGAACAGGCTTTTCTGCTTTTCTGAATTGGTCTTTTTTGAATCGACCTTTTGAATTTCGCAGATTTGGCTGAGGGATTATCTAAAGATTGTGACACCTCCTATCAGTGCTTTTAGAGCAGATACTTATGCTAGTAGGTAGATCTTGATTCGTCATGAGACTGAGCTTGAGTGGATTGCATGCTTATGAACTTAAAGAAGAGAGACTTGCAGTGAATTTGTCCATGGTATGAGATCAAGAAGTTTGTTGCTAGAGGCTTAGAGCATAGGCTAATGTATCTGCTTGGACTTCATTTCACCACCTTCTATCGAGGTGGGAGGGTTGTTCACAGATAAGATTGATTCAGGATGCTTTGACTGATGATGCTGCTGATACAGGGTATAGTTCCAAATAGATTAGCTCAAGCATATTGATTCAGGGATTACTTCTAAGTATCAGTGATAGTTTGCCATTCATTATCATCCTCATGAGAGGAAGAGAAAAGCTTATCTTCCTGATTGGATCAGGAGGAAGAATGATGCATTGCTGTGCTATTACAAGTTGACAAAGAATATGTTGACAAGGGTAAAGGGAAGAGAAAGGCTGACTCAGATATATGGAATGCTTATCATAGAAGAAAGGCATAGGCTTTTTGGAAAAGGCTTAGGGGTATTTTGGTCTTTTGACTTTGTCTAGGAAGCTTGACTGGAATGGGTTATTTTGACTTTTTGTTTTTAATTTTTTTACTTTTAAAGTTGACCCACTTTTAGTTGACTCGATGTCTTATTTTTTTAGTTTTGTTCATGTTCTATTGCTAAAATGATCTATTTAAGAATTTTGTTAATTTTAGCATCAAAGACCAAAATATAGTGATAAAACATGGAAAATGTTAAGCTATGCTTTTAATGACTCTTTGTGCGTCAAAGATTGAGCAAAAGAGGTCACCTATGTTAGAGTGAAGTGGCGTCACTTCAAAGGAGGCTAATGGGACCTAGCTCTTTGAAACTCTCGCAGAACCATGTGATGTCCATGACCATAACAGACATAACCATGAGAACCAAAACCGCGGTATGTTGGTATTTGTGTGCGATATGTCATCGTTTACACCAACGGCAGAATAGTTCAAGGACATCGCGTCTACTAGTCAGCCAGTAAAGTAAATATACTTGCACAATGGAAGGTTCAAAGGTCAAAACCTACCTATCCTATGCAAATATCGACTGTAGAGACTTATCACCACTTTGAATTTTGAAAAGTCCGTTTCTTTTTCAATTTTCATTCATGTGGGGGATTGTTGGATATTTTAATGAAAATTGAATGGTGTCCACGTTTTGTCTTCATTGGGTAACGTGGGGTAACGTGCTTCAATTTCAACAAAATGTCTAATGGCTTTAATTGCAATTGAAT
>CATIWJ010203761.1:0-19625 GCA_949640765.1 Croton laevigatus | reverse complement strand
TGTGGATTGCCTTTATTGGTGCTTAAACTGGTCACCGAATAAGCTGGCTTTCTGGTGAGCCATATGTGCAAAATGCATCAAATTGAGTATCATACATAGCCTCTAGACACCATTTTGTTAAAAAAAATGCTAAGACACCATATTGATATAATTAGTAAATATTAGACACCAAATTTATTAATTTCCCTAAATAAAATATTTTTGGGACTTAACACTTATTTTTTAACCAAATTAGTAAATATCAGACACCAAATTTATTAATTTTCATAAATAAAATTGTTTGAGACTTAACACTTATTTTTTACCAGATGAGTTAAACTAAAAATTGATATTGAAAACAATCTATAGCATATATAATTACAAAGGAATTAGAAGATGAGATGGCATAATATTAAAATTCAAATGCTTGTGTTTTATTTTGTAATAATTTTTCATTTTTAATAATAAATCATTATTATGATCATTAAATTTAATAATAATAGAGTTAGGTTATTATTAAAAAATATTTCAATTTCCTATTATAAGTAATATTAAAATAATATTATAATTTATTAATTAATTATAATAAAATAAAAATTTATAAAAAATTGAGTAAAATTATTTCATTTTGAGAATTTTTAAATGAATTAATATTTTATATAATAATTAATAATTTATAATAGATTTATTATGTTAATAATAAAATATTAAATGAACAATAAGAATAAAATAAAGTAAAATAAAAAAATAATTTTTTTATTTAAATCTGTAAAAACATTTAATTTTTTCACAAGTAAAAAAAAAAACTTCTTTGAATATTTGTGTATAATTTAATTATATTATTTAGTATAATTAATAATAAAATAAGTTAATATATTAAATATAGTCTCTTTAATTGAAATTTATTATTTAATTAATGATGAACTTACATAATTTTTCACACGATTATTTTGATATTAAATAAAATTATTCTTAATTTTTTAATCATTTAAATTTTAATGCTTGCTAAATTTTTATTAAAGTTCTCGTGTTTTATGTTTAGAAAGTATTGTAAATATTTATTTGATATTATTGAAGGATCCTAATATTTCTAATTAAATAAAAAATATGATTTTTATGTTAAAATATTTGAGAACAAATTTTAATCTCAAAATTGATCAGTATTAAAAAAAATTTAAACGTTAAATTTAGAAAAACTATTATTTAAAAAAATAAAAAATGAAATTTTATGTTAATTAACTTCTAGAATTTCAAAACTACAACAAAAAATTGATGAATTCTGATTTAAACGACAAATTATATCTTTTCAATTTAAAAATCTTTTGAATTCTGATTCAAAATATAGATTGTATTTTTTTAGTCTTTTGAATTTTGATTATATATTTCTAATCTCATTTTTGACATTATAGAAGAATCTAAAAGATTTTATAAGAAAAATAAAAGATTTAACAAAAAAGAAATTATTTTTTAGAAGTAAAAAAAATAAATACAGATATAAACCTAGTTAATATTTTGAATTGAAAGATAAAAAAACAGTTTTGATAATGAAAATGATTGTTTAGTCTAAGAATGTCTAGGAATCTTATGGAACCTAGAGAACTACGCTCCGGAAGAAACTGTCATAAAAATATCAAAACCTGTCGCTAATCGTCTCAACATTACATATTTAAAGCAAAAAAAAAAACCTTAGTCCGAAAATCAATAGGAAATTAAAAAACAAAAAAAATAAAAATATCGGCAAAAACCGGAAAATGCCATTTCGAATGTTCAAACGATGAAATTTGACCAAAAAGTGATGGATAGCCGTACATTTTGATCGTTGGCCCGTTTTCAATGAGAAAAGACCAAAAAATCACCAAAATCTGACACTGCCAACTTTTGCCACAAATTGGCCGCAAAACTGCCGAGTTGGGCTTTTTTGTTTAAATGGGCCTAAGTTGCCTTATAGGTCGACTTACGGTCTAATTTCTCCATAAAAACTAATTCCGCTTCTAGTTCTGCATCAGATATCTATTAAGTTTATTATCTAAAAGTTGAAGGTGAAAAAGACCTCTCAACATTCCTAATTCTTTGGGGATGTTACTTGAGAGTAGGTTACTATAAAGATAAAAGTACCGTAGAGAGGTTGTGTTACCAAAAGTTGCCGGAATTCCACCGCTAAGTAAGTTAAATGAAATATTAAGCATATAAATAGCTGACAACCTACCAACTTCAGGTGGAATATTTCCGGAGAAATTATTATATGACTAGTCAAGATATGTTAACTCTGTAAGGTTACCAATTTCTTAAACTTTTTGACTTTGTTCGAGCAGTAGATTTTTTAACTTTTTGGGTTATTTTTTAGGTTTTTCTCGATTTTTTACATTATTTTGACTTCCATTTAATTAAAACATGTTATGATCATGTAGTGTTGATTTTTTTTCTAATTATTTGAATTAATTGGAATTAAAATTAAATTAATTGGTGTTTTTAAGTTTTTAATGAGAAATTAGAATTTAGAGTTCTAAATTGAATTTAGGGATCTTTATTGTTCTTATGCATATTAGGGTTTCAATTAGGATTTTGGAATTCAATGTTAATGATCATATTAGGATTCAAAGTAATTAAATTAAGTATTGGGTGTCCTCATATTGGGTAATTATTTTGCCATGAAAAATTCTCTATTGTATTGAGTATGTTGATGTTGTGATGTTGAAGAATTTCAATTAAATATAAAAAAATGGTTAATTTTTGATACGTTTGAGTTTTGGATATTGAGTTTTGGATATTAAGTTTTGGGCTATCTTTCAGATGACTTAATTTTTGAAATAATTCAATTTCTTTATTGCTGTTAATTGAATATACTGTATGAGTTTTATTAGAAAATTATTTTGAGGGACTTATAAGTCTTTATAAATTTTGAGGTTATGATAATGGGGTCTGGAGGAATGTACTAGAAAAATATTGAAATTTTTTAATGTACAAATTATTTTCTATAAATTTTTAAAGTTAGTACTGTTGCGTGAATTGTTATCGGTAAATTTGATTATTTTGGAATTTACTTCCCAAAGAGGAGTTTTTTAGAAAATTGATTTAGTATAACTTCTAAATAATTATTTCAGTTCTAGAACTTGATTTCAAAAATATTATATTTTTACAATTGAAGTTGATTTTGGATTGGTTTATAAATATGAATGTTCGATTATGGAATTAGGTTGATTGCATGCATTCATATCATGCATAAGTATTCATACTTATATTTAGCTTAGAATTGTCATTAATTCTAGTTTGTGATTAGGTGTTTATCCATCTTTGAGTTCGTTTGAAGGGTGTATCTCGTATCGGATTTTGAGATAACAATGATGGGTGTATTTGCTTTGCTTGAAACATGCTATTTGCTAATAAATATATATATGTGTGTGTGTGTGTGTGTATATATATATATATATATGAATACTATATATTTCCTTAATCATGTTAGCCCACATGTGTATAGGAGATAGAGAAACGTGTGTGCTTGTACTATAATCTGTTGAATATTTTGACTTGTTGTGGTGTATAATATAGGGACGGAGAATTCTAGGCCGAAGAGATTCTTGACTTTTTATTTTGATTTTGATATATGCTTATGATTAAGACTATGACCTGTTTGATTCTTATGGTTAAAATGAGGAAGGATTCTTATTATATATATATCATTTATTTATGCCAAGATTTAAAAATTGATTGGTTCAATAATCCGAATTAAAAATAACCGCAATGTCCAAAACACACAATAATAAACCATACTAAAATAGCACACATAGTTCGAAAATTCTTTAATTAGTACATGCTGATTCCTAATAAATAAAAGATTTTTACCCCAACGGATAAAAATTCTGGTACTGGCTGGCGACTGGCAGAAAACTAATTTTGCAACCTCGGCTCTTCTTCAATATCTACGAGTTACAAATAATAACTCGCTGAGCAATTTCACTCAGTGGATTCTTTAACTTTTAAATATCTGTAAAATTACAAATCAGTCCTCCATAATATTCTCGTAATTAAAATTAGGATGTGTCACTATGTTTTTACCATATCAACAAAAACCTCCCTGTCTTTTTTTCCAACAAAAAAATCCTCATTTTCTATTTCCGTTAATTTTTTCCTCCTTCTATCTATTTTTTCTGTTAAAATAACGGTTTAAGGATCAAAATATAATTTTACGGATCATTTTAAAAAAAACTAAACAAATGAGGGACTGAAATGTAACTTTTCCCATCTTCTTCCTCCATTAGCCACGCTTCTCACTTGTCCCATCTTCTCTCTTAATCTCATATCTCTACCTCTTCTAATTCCTTCTTCTTCATCATCTTCTTCTTCCTCATCAAGATCCAACAATGGAGCTAAAACTTGAGGTCTTTCTAAATGTGTAGAAAGTTTCATGGGTCGGATCTATCCATTTAAGAACAACTCATCAGCTGAACTCATTGACCTAGGTAACAACCCACCCGAACTAGATGACCCAAGCTGAGCTAAGAATTCAAACTCATACCCAATAGCCACAGAACCACCGTGCTTCGGCAAAGAAACAACTGAAACAGAGGATGCAAAAGAACAAGAAGCTGTAGTTGTAATGGCGAAATGCATCGGACTTGTAGGACAACTGTAAAAAAACCCACCATTAATGGGTCCACGAGCACCAACAAGAAGCCATTGTCAAGGTTTTCAAGATCTGGATTTGGGTCATGTGGTGCAAATGTTTCGCCATTTTTGTTGTTCTTGAGCTCCATGAAAGGCAATAAGAAAGCAAGAACAGAGCTTTTTTTTTTTCTGTTTGTCAATGGAGATTTGCTTGTAAATTACTGCTAAACTATAATTGTTTTTTAAACTATCTTTCCTGTTCTTCAATTTGAATGGATTTCAATTTACAGAAATTGGTGGAGGGAGGCGGAGCTATGGCCGGCATTGGTGTTGGTCAGAACGAAAAAGGGTTTGGCCGGTGGTGGAAGAGGGGCCTGTGGTGGCTGTAGTGTGAAGCGTGGCTAGGGGAGGAAGAAGATGGGAAAAGTTACATTTTAGTCCCTCATTTGTTTAGTTTTTTTAAAATGACTCGTAAAATTACATTTTGATCCTTAAACCATTATTTTAACATAAAAAATAGACAGAAAGAGGAAAATGTTAACGGAAATATAAAATGAGGATTTTTTTATTGGAAAAAAAATAGAGAGGTTTTTGTTGATATGATAAAAATATAGGGACTTTTTTTATATTATCCCTTTATAAAATGATTAATAAGACTACAATTCAAGATTTAAAAATATATTTTTTGACCATAAGATTTAAAATATTATGAGTATAATAAAAATTAAAATGATTGTAGAAGTGATCAGATAGTTTTATTTTAATAAAAAATATATAATTTAATATATTTTTTTAATATATTTTTTTTCAAAAATATAATTTTATTATATACATACAAATAAATTAAATTAAATAAATCAATCATTATAAAAAAAATATACTAATTAGTAAAATAATTAAATTACTCAATGCATAGGTGTATTTTTCTATTAAAACTATACTATAGAAATATTATTAAATCGATATTATTAAAATATAAATTTAAGTTAGCTTTTAATAATGAAAAGAAGAGTATATTCAAGAAGACATCATAATTTAGTGGAGGGAGTGTGAGAATGTGTAATTGAGTTTTAGTGCATGTTTTTTGGTGGAGTTGTTGGTTGCATGCGCCATAATAATATTATTACTGAATTGTTGAACATCTTTGCTTTAAGTGCTTTTATACTAACTTCTTCACCTGTATCCAATTACTCATAATTAAAGTTGTAAACCGGAACAGACAAGCTATAAAATATGAGCTTGAACTTTAGTTCGTGTTCATGCCTCTTTTGTGGAAGCGGATTTTTTTTTTAGCTAATAGTTTGTGTCTATGGTAAGAGCGTGTTAAGTGTGTGAGTGCGAGTATACTATCTGATGGAAAAATATTTTAAATGGTAGCTAGTGGGGTGTATGGAATTGAATTTAATAGAATAATTTTGTATAGGTTAGTAGGAAATGGTTTGTGGCTTTGGGATATATAGTGATAGGATAATAATCGTGTAGGAAGAGTGTTTAGTAGAAGTACCTAATACTTTTGGTTTTATAGTTTAGGAATTAGTAGTGTGATGGAATGGACAATGCGAGGTCTTACCAGTTGGAGTAGATAGTTTTGGAAATAGTAGTAGTATTATTAGTTTTTCCACAGGTCCAAATTTCTTACATTTTCGGCACTGTGGTTTTCCTTTAAACCAACAGTCGCTTTCCAAGTGGCTTTTTCTTTTGCAAATGCCACACGGAGGATACTTGCCATTATTATCACTTTGTTTTTCTTCATAGAATTTTCTCCCACCTTTCTTTGATTTCTGAGGCTGTATTTTTGTTTTAGATTGAAAAGCGTTTTCTACATCACTTTCGAAACATCTTTCCAATCTTTTCTCATGAACCTCTAATGATCCCATTTGTAACGCCCCAAAATTCGTAATGTCTGAAACGCTAAATGATCTACAGAAAGAAAGGTAGAAGGAGTTCATAATAGGAAGGGTTAAGGAAGAAAATGTGTTGTAAAAGGGAGAATAAATGAATTTTAAGCATGATAAACCAATGATAAACAATAAGCTAATAGATTATAAACATAGTAAACATGTAATAAACAAAATATAAGAAACCATAAATGTAGTAAACTATTATAAATGAAAAGTAAACCAGTTATAAGTAAGATAAGAAAATAGTAAACCAATGGTAAACAAAAGGTAAGTAAAAAGGAGGGAATAATGAAAAACGTAAAATATACACAGATCGTAAATAGAGGAATGTGGAAATCAAGTATAGGCATAATATTTGACAGTTGTAGATAAAGATAGTGCAGACCGGGCACGCGGATTCGGAAGGATCGCGGAGAAATTCGCTGAACCTCCGAAGTTAAACGTGCTCAAGTCATAGTACAAGTTAAGATGGGTGACCCCCATGGGAAGTCAACTCTAAATATGTCAATTTGGAAATAAAAACTACAGTAAGATATCAGACGGGCGCTGATCGCATCTGGAAGGCAAAAGTACGTCAACGGAGCTCAGCGGGACCCATCGGACATTATGGAAAATGTTAGGGACCTTAATGGAATTTACCAAAAAGTTTCGTAAGGTCTTAGTAGTGCCCATAACGAAGGTCAAATATGAAATCTTGGGAGTTTACTGGTTCCAACGACGCTTAACGGAATTTTCAGAAAAACACATGTATAAGAAGATATAACGAATTTTCTATAAAGGTCATTTTGGTAAATTCTAAAAAAGATAAGGACTAAAATAAAATTTCCCTAAAAATGGTATAAACCCTGATAATATGTTAAATATGAGATTTCGAAGTTAAATGGGTCGCAACGGTGAGATTACAGTAGTTTCCGGAATCACATGTGAGGAGAATTCCGCTGAAACACGAAAACTTAACTCTCGTAGAACCTTTGAGATTGAACAGAATTTCAGACCCCAAGATGGTCTATTTTGTAAATGTGTAAAACATAAAAGTTGTTCCTTTATGTGTTGGTTAAACGTAGAAACAAGAACCGCCTAATTTGGATTCGTAAAAACAAAGTTATGACCAAAATATTAGACAGTGCACAGGCTGCCCAAGGCAGTGCGAGGGGACCCGACGGGAAATGATGCCAAATATTCTCCATAGCTCGGATTGATCTGAAATTTTAACATGACATATATTTAGATGTCTAGCTTTATTTGACACAAGAATTACTGAGTTTGGAGTAGTATACAAAAAGTTGTTAGGAAAGAATGACAGATAAGTCAAGTGAGGACTAATGAGACCTAAATGAAAATTTTATGGAACGGCATAAATGTCATTTCATCAAGTGTGGTTAATATGTGATTAAGGGAAATTATGGGACCAATTAGCAAAGAAAAATGAGGGAATGACACATGACTAAATCTTGGCCCTTAAATTGATTTAATTTGGCAAAATTTTGGCCCTTGGATTAAGTAATGATTAGTCAAAAAGTAAAAAAGAAAACATAAAAGGCTAAAATCAAGACAAAAACCTCATTTGGTAAGAACACAACTTCTCTTCTTCTTTCATGAAGGTGGCCGAACCACCTAGCCAAAGGGGAGTATGAGTTTTAGCCAACTTCAAGTCAAGTCTTTCAAGAGGAAACATGATTTCAAGGTGAATTTCTTATACCTACCCTTAACTCTTCAATTTGATCATTCATTTAAGAGATAAATCAAACGTTAGAATATGAAATTCTAGGGTTTTGTAAGAGGATGATCATGTAATCAAGATAAAGTGATTAATTAATTAAGTAAAGCTTGTATATTGATGGACAAGATGAAAGAAAGCTGAAATTGTAATTCTGGCAGATTTCTAGGGTTGAATTCAAGTCGAGTTTTGAACATGATAGGGTCAAAATTTGGGAAACTCATAAAAGAGAAAGTTGTAGGTCTATGTCTTAGCTATAAATATAGACCGAAGTTTCCTTATTTGGACCTGTAAAATGGAAGTTATGGCCGGAATACTGGCAGGCGGTCAGGCTGTCGGAATCAGATAGGCTAATAGAATAGGACGAATTTCAAAAAATTATTAAACCATGATAGAAACAGAATTTAAGGAAGTGCAAAACATGAAAGTTGTAGATTTATATGTCTAGTTTATGGCTGTAAACCAGTTTGGGCAGAAATTAAATACATAAAAAGAAATACTTGAAAAACCAAAGAAAGTGCGAGTCTGAAATCAAGACTAGGCAGAATTGAATTATGAACTTTGATTGACAATTTGGTTAGGTTAATAGCATAATTTGAAGTAGGGGCAGAAGACAAAGTTATTCCCTGTTTGTTAGGAAACTTTAGAGACTAGAAGCAACCTAATTGGACTAATAATGAAGAAGATATGATTATATTAGTAACATGCGTACAAGCTGAAACCCAGAAACAGGATAGAACTAGATTTGCAACTTAGGGTTATGATTTGAATATATTGTGAACATAATTAGAGATTGTGGTAGAAGAAAATATTGTGTATAAACATGTTAGCTAACTATATAATTAAGAATCACTTGATTTAAACATTAATTGAAGAAGTTATGATTAAATTACTAGGCTGTGCGCACATGAAAATAAACAATTGGCAAGGGAAAATGAATGAACATTTGAGATGTGGTGTGTTGATTATAGAAGTGTTTATTTTCGGCTTATATGAGGAGTGAGGGTATAAGGACAGATTGCCGAAGTGTTTGAAAAATTTTTATGCAGGATCCCAGTGTATAGTCACATGGACTATTCATTTAGTCGCCATTACTATTCATGGACTGTCCATACGTAGCCGGAACTCTGGCGAAATTTTCGTAGAAATGGACCTAAAATTTGACTAAGTAAAAATTGAAGTGTATTTGGCGAAATACGAATTAACCTAAATATTAGACGAGGCCTGTAAGATGTAACACCAATATCTTAGACCTCATAGGTATTACAATTATGACCTAACGTCCCGAACTAGCTTACGGAAAATAGATTACACGTAATCTTATTAAGTGGACACGTAAACACAGATCGGCAAAATACTATTCACATGTTAAATAACTATTCACTTGGTCAATTTTTACAAGTGAATAAATAACAGTTGTAGACATATGGAAATCACCTAGCGGGACCAGAATAACAAAAAAAGTAAGAAAAATGAGCTATAAGCACACAACGAATATACGTAAACATGGAAGGCTCACATGACGGACAAAAAAACTTAAACATGAGATAATCATATTCTAATATATATGGAAGTCATAAGTAGAGTACGCATAATAATATATGAAATTGAATAAGAAACTAAATAAAATTGTGATTATACTTGTTAAGCTAGATTTGCAGGGAGACCTTGTAATCAAACAGAGAACACGGGAAGCAGCAGGCGAATAAATCAACATTAAATCAGGTTCGGTACTTTGCTTTTATTTATTGCATTTATATATATATGTGTGCAATGATGTGAACATGTGATGTCTTGTTTGCAATGCTATGCTACTATTTAACATACGTGCTATTTGTAAATAATTAATGTGTTAAATTGAACTAAGTAAAAGTAAAGTACCCACTAAGCATAACGCTTACCAAGTTTAATGTCTGCTAAACTTGTAGGATCACAAAAAGACGCAAAGATGACCAGAATAGCCGAACGAAGTCAGGCTCACCAGAGACACCCAGTATGGCATATGTTGTGCAGCAAAAGTCAGAAGTCAGAACAGACAACAACATAAAGAAGGAAAAAAAAATTTCTCAGGTAATGTTCTACATACCAGTAAACATCAGTTGTGACACACTTTGCTCGGTTAGTAACTAGTAGGGTTACGGGGTGTTACACTCCCTCCCTCTCTTTATATTTGTTTGTGGTTTTTATCACATTGAGGACAATGTGCGACTCAAGTGTGGGGAGGGTTTGGAGTCTTTTATTGAGTGTTTTGTTGAAATTATTCTACGCTTTAATTATTAATACTACCGTTGAGATTTATTTTACTGTGTTCCTTTGTGGTTAATTTGACATTGTTGATTATGACTATCTAATGCAACACTTAAGTGTGGGGAAGAAATTGTGTGCTTTGAATTGTTACGGTCAATAAGTGTGTATCCCGTGTTATGCCTAGTAATTTTTGGTTTATGACGAAATTACATAGTTAACGTTGTGCATGTGGTGACGGTTGATATGCCTTGTTTTGAACTTAAAATTTTTCTATGGCATGATTGTGAATTGAGTTGAGATTTTTTTAAGCACTATAATTATGTTTTGAGGACATTATGAACGTAAACTGATGTCGCCTCTTGCTTAGTTTGGTGAGTCTGGATCTGTGGATATAGAGTCGTTTTGTTAACTTAAACTTGTTTCTGATTATATAAAATAAATTTTGTTATTAAATGGTGTGCTTGTTGATTGAACCTAAACTAATAACTTAATATAGGACCTTCTATTTCTACTTCTATGTCTTAATTAAGATATGAGTATGCAAAGTATCACTTGACGGGTATTCATAGTAAAAGGATTCACCTAGAAGGTAGAAGCTAAATAAGTGCAAATGCACACTAACGTGGTCCCATTAAGTTAGTTTGTAGCAATCAAATTAAGAAAGTAGATATGGAGCGTAAAATGCACTCACAAGCACCAATAAGAAAGCTGGGATGGAGCATAAAACGCACCCGTAATGATAAAAAGAATTTTATAGTAATAATCTTGTGTAAATATTTTTGCATGTTTAAAACTAAAATTGCTTTGTGTTTGCAGTTCCAGATTGGTGTGTGGGAGAGAGAGGCAATGTAATTGATTTCATTTTATCCTTCATTACATATTAATTCACACACACACGGTCTCTACTTAGTTTGCGATCTTGTCTAATCATTGTTGAATTATTTTTAAAAGTGTAGGCATATTGCTATTACATGTATGATTATTGTTTATTCTTGAGGCCATGTTTTTAATTGTTATAAGTCTAGGCAGTATGGGTACATGCTCGTTGAGTCATTACTATTTTCTTTGATTATTGATTTTGATTATTTGCTTTTGCTTGAGGACAAGCAAATGCTTAAGTGTAGGGATATTTGATAAGTGCTAGAATTATATATGCTTTTATGTAAAATTATTGTTTAATTTTGATCTATAATTGGTGATTTATTTATTTATTTAGCACTTATTTTGTTTAATTTTATTTTGTAGATCATAATCGACCATTATTTTGAAAAAGAACTAAAAATTGAACAGAAACAGAGGAAAGAGGAGTGTTTTGGAAAGAGAGGTGGCGGGTGGAGATGGTGGAGAGATGGGGAGAATTTTCTAGAGAACTCAAGAGAAGGATATATTTTTAAGTGGATGGGCCTTAGTTTTGTTTAGGTGTGTGGGTACATAGGTGGGTTTAGCTCACAATACTATCTTTCCTTTCTTTTCTTTTGGTAACACCAAGCCCAACATTTATTCTAGCCCAAATCTATTAACACCACTTCTCTTTTACAAGGCCCAACTATATATATATATATATATATACAAATCTAATTAAGTCCAATGCTAAATAACAATAAAAGAATTACCTTCAAGTCTATCCGACAACGATATAAATTCCGAGGTCGACTCGGACGCTCCTACACCTCGGGACCCGGAACTTCTACAAAAATATTATTAACTATCGACAAACTCATAAATTACTAACTAGCGGAAAGACGAGATATTATACCTAGAAACTTTGAATGACTTTATAAAAATCTTAATTGAATACCAGGTGACTTTTATAGACTTTTTAAATATTTTTAAAAGTCGTAATTCAATACATAAAAACTTTTATAAAGTTTGTATTAGTCATAATCCAATACCACATTACTTTTAAAATCATTAAAAGTTATTAATTATCGCGATTGAATATACCTCCGTAAATGGCCAAGATTTAGCAAGGTGTCACCACATTTTCCTCATTACCAAAATGGTGCTCCAACTTTACTTTATCACCAAATAATTCCTCGTAGGTCAAATGACCCAAATACCCTCCATAGAGATTCCGTTATAACTTTTTATACACGCATTTTCGAAAAAAATCATGATACACCATTGCGATCCGATTAATCCCAAAAATCTATTTTTGATATTATTTACATGCATTCTTAAGACCTTATGAAACTTTTTAAAAAATTTATGTTTAGGTCCTCAACCTTTTTCAAAATCCCTTTTAGGCTCCGTTAGCTTTACATGCCTTTCCTTTGAGCCAGATGCGAAAGTTGTCATTCTGATATCCTATTTTATTGTACATACATCCTGTACATATACACAATAAATGGATGTGATATGCATAACGCTAAAACTTGGTCCTCTATTTTCACTATACATGCAAGGAGGACCCCTAGCATGCCATAACCATTCACATTCATCCAGGAACTCAATCATTTATATTCTCAACCATTCATTTATAGTAAATATCATCTTACATATTCAACTATATGCAACATACATCTTTCTAATGCACTTACATATATAAATTTAAATATTTAGTGAATAGATTTAAGCAAGATTTAGGACTATTGGCTTTTGAATCTTAAAAATAATTTTCTTTATAGTATTTTTAATGACTTTTTGGCTTACGATACTTAATTAAGGATAAAGAACCTCTTGGAATGTTAAAGAGTGACATCACAGCATAAGAATCTGCCATTACACAGTAGACAAGATTGTCATTATGGCAAATGAGAGTGTCATTACAACACTGTTCTAATCTTTAAAAAGTTTTAACAACCCTAAAAACTTTTATTGGATTTGAGTCTTATTTGAGAGGTTCTGGAAACTTAAGGAATATGATTAGTGCCGTGACGATATAAGATTCTATCATGATGGTAGACATAAGTGTCGTGATGGCATTGTTTATGTTTTGAAAAATTAAGAATAAAGATTTGGCAAAATTGACTTTAAAGAGGTGCAAGTAAAAATCAGAAATGAGTAAAAGACTCTAAAGCCAATAAAACTTAGATCTAGCAAGATCTATCTACCAAAAGCTTGAAGATGCAAGAAATATAAAAAAGGTGTTTAAGAATTTACCTTACCATCATGTTAGGGTCTTAAAAGCTTTAAACAACTTTGAGAGATCCAAACACTTTTATTCTTCAATCCAAGATTTCTAACTTTAGGTTTATTATAATCCTAAACTTTACCCAAAATGTCCATTTCCTATTATGTCTAATGATGAATTTGGAAGAAAACCATACTAACAATAGTAGACCTTTTTGCCAAATTAGGTGTTTTTCTTAGATTTGCGTAAAAACTTATCTAAAATCTTACTTGAGATATTAAATAAGTTAAGAATAGAATGTAGGAACACTAAAATTTACCAAAAGACCTTTCTACCATTAGAAGAAGGTTTATTTATAGGTGTTTTGCCATTTTTGCCCTAAACACGCGTCAGCTTGACAAACTGACGTAATTTTAAAGATTCAAAAGAGTATCGTGACGGCACTAAAGAATGGCGTCTATGTGTTATCTTCCACATAATCATTCATGCTCCCTAAGAATTGACTAAATACAAAGAGTACCATCATAGTGGTCTTTGACTCTACCATTAAGGCATTCTCAAGTACCGTTATGGCAATCTTTTAGGGCACACCACTTGAAACATAAGGAATCATGCTAAAAAAGATATCAAACCTTTGACTTGTATGCAAACTCTCCAAAAATTCTTCTTAGTGAAGAAACAACTAATCAACTGGACATCATGCTCTTAGGCACGGTTCGGGATCATAAAAAATACCCATGTTCATCCTTAGATATCATGAAAAGGTTTTTTTTTTATCACTTTTAATGGGTTTATAATAAGTTCGATTGTTATACAAGATTTCTAAAGATTGCGAAAATAGCCAAAAACAGACTCCTAAAATAAAGCATAAGAATTCCACCTAGAAAACTTTAAAAGAGAACTTTGCCAAAGTCGAGTTTTGAGGTGTTTAAACAAACATTGAATTTGTTGCTTTAAGCACTTAATTTTCATCATTAGATGCTTTATGAAGGTAAAAAATTAAGCATTCATAGTTTGCCCCTATTTTGATAGATTCTCTGTGAGCACATTTTCTGTTAAAGTAACCATTAACACGTCCTAAACTATATGATGATGGTTGGGTATGCCACTTTTAGGTTTCTCCGGTTGGTCCACCGATTCCAGCTTCCCAATGTTGTAACTTTGCTGCTCCAGGCTCTGTCAAATAATGTCGCTCTAGGCTTTTAATGATGACTTTACCACTACAGATGTCGTATTTTATTGCCACTTTAGGCTTCTCTTGATCTTGCAACTTCAGGCTTAAAAGGTGACTTCACTACTCCATGAGTTGTCTAATTTCGCCGCTCCATACTTCTTTTGATCTCGCCGCTTCGGGATTAAAAGATGACTTCACCACTCTAGGTGTTGTATAATGTCACCGCTCTAGGTTTTTCTTAATCTCATCGTTCCGGGCTTAAAAGTGAATGTAAGACTCTTCTGTATGTGAGACCCCCAGATGGTGCACTCATCCTATAACCAGGGCATGGAGAGGTTGTCCATCAGCCATGAGCATGAGGAGGTCGCCATTTCCCATGGTTAAGGTCGCCAGTGACCAAGGCTAGAGAGAGGTCACCCTTTCCCAGGGTTAAGGTCGCTTAAGAGACTTTCTTTCAACTTAGTAGGAGAGGTTTCTTTAGTCAAAGCCATGATGCACCCCAAAAATATAGGGGCCTCTTGGACTTTTATACTTTTGGGGCCCAATAGAGCACAGGGTCTTCAAAACCTTACAAATATAGCGCCATTTTGAGTTCACTATATAAGGCCTTCATTGTTCACTTAAGATCTTGAATCACTTTCTAGACTTTCATTGGTGCGGTGAGCGTAGACGAATGAGTAGTTTGATCTTCAAGTCTGTAAGCCTCCCTCACTTTCGGGGACCCACCAAAATTTACTTTAGCCTACCTATCAAAGTATGATGAGATCATAGTGCAGAGGTCTTGAAAAGGTCGCCTGCTATGGACTGGACAGAGATTGCTATTTACTCAAATGTGAGGTCGCTTAAACGACCTCACTACTACATAACAAGGTTGTTTAGGCTTGGGGAATGTTAGGCCACCAACCTTTTAGGTGTGTTGGGCCACTGATCTTTAGTCATAGGCTACCAACCTCTCAGGTATGTTAGGCCACTGACCTTTGGTTTTAGGCCACCGACCACGACGTCTTAGGCTACTGGCCTCCTTATCTAGGCCACCTACCTCATCGCCTCTGGGCACTATAAAAGACCTGCAAATGCCATTTGTCAGTTTAGACATTTTTTAGACTTTTAATTGGTGCGGTGAGCAGTGGGGTGAATGTGGATGAGGGAAAACTTCAATCTTCAGCTTATTTCATTGTTAAAAAAAATATGAGTGGAATGAAGGAGAATATGGTTACTTAAGATGGCTACGACCATCACCCTATTGACCTTTCCATTTCTATTCCCATACCCTACGGGCAGCCACTTCGCTACCCTCGAGGTAAGGGCAATACCATCCTTGTACACCCTACCATCAACTTTCTTACACTGGTACCCTAAGGATACTCCCTCTTCCCTAGGGATCGATACATCCTAACCTTATTACTAATTCCCTCTTCGATCTTTTTCACAAACCACTTCAGCTATTGATACCACATTATCCACTCCCTCTTTATCACATGATCAATGATTCAGCTTAGTTGGCCAATTCATACAGTAAAATTCCCATCTTATTACCCCTCTAACATCATCCACCTAAAATAAAGGTCACCGCCTCTACCTCCATCTGTAACTAGATTGAAAATGGAAGGTAGGGAGCACACAATAAACAAACCTCTTAGAAGTAAGGCTCCAGTCTAAGAGTAAGACAGTGAGACGAGAGGGGGTATGATATGGAGGATAGTCAACTTGAAGTGGAAGGAGGTCATAAAGAAAGACATCACTCTAATAATAGGGGAGCTTCAATCAGAAACTCTAGAGGGCCATCCCTATTCAGGGTGATGATGACCCTATCAATGACGCTTGGGCTCTATGAGCTTAAAAAAAGAGAGAGGAGGGGTACAGTTATAATCCAGAGCCTTATTGAAGAAAACAAGACATGCAGACTAAGGTTGAGTAATGGGTTAGAAGTATATAAGGGGAGGGTAGACCAGAGGAGACATTTCAAGTTGCCTCTCCTTTCTTGCTCAATGTTGAGAGAGCACCTATTCTTGGATGGTGGAAAGCTCCTAATTTTAAAACTATTTACACTGGCAAGGGTATCCCTAGAAGTTATGTAAAAAACTATCATAATTTCATGACAACAAGGAGAGCTACTGATTTTTTAATATGTAAGCATTTGTCCAAAACCTTGTCGGATAATACTAGTGAGTGGTTTCATTACTTACCTAGTATGAGTGTCTCTAATTTTAAAGACTTAGGGGAAAATGATTTTGGAATTTAAGAAAGATATTCTAAAAAGAAAAAGGCCTCTGATTTAAAGTTGGTGGTATGAAATGATGGTGAGAATTTGAAGAAGTTCTTGGAAAAATTTAGAGCTATGGCTATTTAGATCAAGACTTTGAATGTCGGACTAGTAAACCAAATATTATAATCTAATTACTACTTTTAGGAGTTAATAGATTCCCTATCCTTGGATACGCTTAAAACCATTCAAGATTTATTGATTTATTGACTAGGGCCAATCGCTATGTTAGGGTGGATACCCAAAAGCGTATCTCAAAGGCATCCACTGCTAAGAGTGATGACTTTGACTCTCCCTCCTAAGGAAAGTCACAAAATTGTTCAGCCGTTAGATATAAAAAAGAGAGAAAGGTCTCCATGAGGATGTGGATGGTCATGGTAGGAGTGGCTACTATGACGGGGTAACAATTACAATGAGGGTGGTAGAAGTAGGGTTCAATTATATGCCCTACTAAATGCTTGTCCCTCAGACGTCTTTATAGTGATTGAAAGACAATAAGACGGATCAAGTTTTGGTAGGTACAAGCATCAGGGTCAAGAGGTGGCCTTTATATGACAAGAGGCCATAACACTAATGAATGTAAAATGTGGAAGGTTGAGATGGATAAGATGGTTCAAACTAGGGTCGAGCATGGGCACCAACTCGTTGGGGATATCCGCTAATCCGACCCATACGGGGACCCGATCCGTTGGGTTTCGGGGGATGAGTTTTAAAATTAAAACTCACAGCGGGTTACCCGCCCCGTTCAGTGGCAATTATGTAATTTATAATAGTTTGTATTGAAACCCTAGTATTTCATTTTAATTTTCCATTTGAAGCCGTAACTCTCTCCCTCTTTTCTGTGTTCTCCATCAGTTCACCGAATCGCCGCTCCACATCGAACGCCACCACCACCACCACAGCTTCACCACCGCCACCCTCCACCGAGGTAGATCTCCCCGTACCCATTCGCTTTTGGCTCTCTCTCAGGTAAGCCCGAATTCTCTCTCTCTCTTTTTTCTCTTCTTATTTTATTTTTAAACTTGGATTTGATCTGAATGTGGGATATCTGATCTGAGCCTCCTCTATCTTCAAAATTATTTATTTGGTTCTTTATTTTGACGAAAATAATATGACGAAACGGCTTTTTAAAGCATCCTTGGCTAGGTGACGTTCAGCTTTGAATTCTTTTCTTTGCTTTCTGATGCCGCCATTGTTGTTCTAGTGGTTTCTTTCTTGGGGTTGTCTTAAATATATCCAAACAAAAAAATTGATTTGAAGGAATATCTGATCCGAGTCTTCACTTCTTCAGAATTCTATTTTTGTTACAGTTAAGTTTGTGTTTTGTTCCTTTTTTGAGGCTACGAATATGATTTAAGAAAAATATTATTTGATCCAGTGGTTTCTTTCTTGTCTGATTCAAAAGAATATCTGATCTGTATCTTTATTCATAATTCTCTCTTCGGTTAGGGTTCTGTTTGGTTTTTTTTTAGGCTATGATGATTATTTTAGAAAATATTTATGTATGCTTTATTTTAAGTTCTTCAAATCCTCTAGAAGGTTCAACATTGGAGATAATTCTTGATGATATTGATGTTGATGACAATTAAGATGTTGAAGAAATTGTCTAAAATGACTCTTTTTTAATTTGATTGCAATTTGTTTATGTTTTTTTATTTTGTGTATTTTTAGAGACAATTTCAATATATGAAAAGAATTTAAGTTTGGACTTTTTTTTTTAAATTTGGTTTTGCTTTTAAATTTGAAAAAAAAAAGAGCAAAAAATAAAAAACTCGCGGATAAACCCACATATAACCTGCCCCGCTCCATGATCCGAAAAATCTGATCCGTAGTGCGGCGAGGCGAGGCGAGGCGAGGGGCGGGGTAACTTTTCAATTAGCGAGGCGGGGATAGATTTTAGGAAACCTGTCCCGTGCTCAACCTTTGTTCAAACTGGTGATCTCAAGGCTTTCATGGATGTTTTTAAAAATTAGCAGAGTGAAGCATGAGGTAGTTTCATTGGTAGGCAACCTAGTAGAGAGGTAGTTAGACGAGATGATCGAAAGGGTATAAGGGCTTATAGGGGGCCTCAGGGTACTATCCACATGATTTTGTCTGCAATAATGAAATATGATGACTCTCAAATTAAAAAGCGGTCAGCTAAAGAAGTTTTCTTGGCACAAAGAACTGATCCCTCAAATTTTGTCATTTCATTCTTAGCTAGAGATGGGTGTGACATACAGAATATATGCTACCCATAATGAACAAAATACAAATTCTCCCAATGTCTTGGAGAATATTCTCCTCGAAGATCAAGTTCGAGTGAAATCAATTCACTCAAGATTCTCCAAAACCTCAACCGCGGGCAATGTGGAGGAGACAAAAGCAACTACACTTCCAGTGGAAAGAGGTTCTACATATAACATTGGAAATTATGTTGTTACAATAGGACTCGGTATGCCAAAAAAGGATTTACCGGTCGTATTTGACATCGCAAGCGACCTTACCTGGTCTAAATGCAAGCCGGGCGTCGATGATTTGGATCCGACCAAATCCACCTCCTATTCCAACGTTTCTTGCTCTTCTCCGTTTTGCTCTTCCAAAGAAGGTACATGATCAATTCATCACTTGATTAATTAATTAATCAATCAAATTTCTTGGATTAATTAACAATTTAATAATTAATTACT